>JADDOH010010508.1:0-52804 GCA_016648135.1 Agrypnia vestita
ATTCTCCAGTGTGGGTTGTCCCAAAGAAAACTGATGCATCTGTTAAAAAGAAATGGAGAATGGTGATCGACTATAGAAAACTTAATGAAATAACGATAGGAGATTCGTATCCCTTACCACAAATTTCCGAAATATTAGAACAATTAGGCAATTCTAAATATTTTACAACTTTAGACCTTACATCGGGTTTCCACCAAATTAAAATGCACCCCAAAGATTCTGATAAAACTGCATTTAGCGTACCTAGTGGTCACTATCAGTTCACGAGAATGCCCTTTGGCCTTCGTAGAGCTCCTTCAAGTTTCCAAAGATTAATGGATAACGTACTATCTGGAATAAAAAATTATAGATTTTTTGTATATTTAGATGACATAGTGATTCATGCCGACTCATTAGAAACTCATAATAAAAGATTAAGAGAAGTATTCGAAAGACTCTCAAAATTCAATTTAAAAATCCAGCCAGATAAGTGCGAATTTCTTCGTCCAGAAGTAATTTATCTAGGACACTCTATTACGAGCAAAGGAGTAAAACCAGATCCCAAAAAGGTAGAAGCATTAGTAAAATATCCTGTTCCCAAAACAGCAAAAGATATTAAATCATTTCTAGGAATTGTGTCGTATTACCGGAAATTCATTCCATCATGTAGTAAAATAATGCAACCATTAACAAAATTATTAAAAAAGGATTGTGAATTTCAATGGACTAGTGCTCAACAGGATGCTTTTGAAAAACTAAAAAATATCCTTACCGTTGAACCAATTTTGAAATTTCCAGAGTTTAGTCAAGAATTTCTGCTAACTACAGACGCGAGTAATTTTGCTATTGGAAGTGTCCTTTCACAAGGAACACCTCCAAATGATTTACCTATTGCATACGCAAGTCGAACATTAAATCACGCAGAAACTAATTATTCCACCATTGAAAGAGAATTATTAGGAATCGTATGGAGTATTAAACATTTTCGACATTACCTTTATGGTAGGAAATTTACTATACTCACAGATCATCGTCCTTTAGTTTGGTTATTCAATGTTAAAGATCCAGGATCACGCTTAGTTAGATGGCGTCTAGCTCTTGAAGAGTACGATTATACTTTAGTGTACAAACCAGGAAAAGCAAATACGAATGCTGATACATTAAGCAGAATAAAAATTGATGAAGAAAACAAACCTTCTACCTCGCAAGAAGATAATATTAAATATATTAATAATATAAAATCGAACGTCGAATCATATTCAGATTTCTTAGAAAAATATCAATCTACAGTTATAATCAATAACAATATTGAAGAAATAAATGATAAATTAAATACTTCAGGAAGTTTTGTAATTTGCTTAGGAGCAGATAAAGAATTTCAAACGGATATCCAAAAAGAAATTAAGGAGAAATTTAAAGCTCATGTCGAAGTAATAGATAAAAAAGTAATCAAAGTAACTGATGTTGTAGAATTCCGCGAAAGTAACCAAAATATATATTATCTTATAAATAAACAAAATTATTGGAATAATGGAGAATATGAAAATTTATATATAAATTTAGTTAAATTAAGAAATATGTTATTTATAGGAAATATTCAAGAAATAAATATGCCTAATCTTATTGATAGATATGATAAGTTAAAATGGTACAAAATACGTGCTATGTTAAGATATGTATTTAAAACCTCTAAAGTTAATGTTAAAATATATCACGATAAAATAATAACCCCTAAAGCAGAAGAAATTATAACAATTTTAACCGAAAATCATTCGAATCCATCATCAGGTCATTCGGGATTTTTCCGAACTTATAATCGTATTAAAGAAAAATACAATTGGCCCAATATGAAAAAGGAAATTAAGAAGTTTGTCGCACAATGTGAATCATGTCAAAAAAATAAATTAGTGCGCAAGAAAAATAAAGAAGCTATGGAAATTACCACTACATCAACGAAACCTTTTCAAAAGATAGCATTAGATATTGTAGGTCCCCTTACTTTAACTTCATCAGGAAATAAATATATATTAACTCTCCAAGACGATTTATCGAAATTTTCACAAGCTTATGCTTTACCAAATCATGAAGCCATTACAGTTGCTAAAACCTTAACGCAAAATTTTATATGTAAATTTGGTATTCCTGAATCTATTTTGACAGACCAAGGTACCGACTTTACGTCAAATTTAATGAAAGAAATAGCTAAATTATTTAAAATTAAACAACTGCAAAGTACAAGTTTTCACCCTCAAACTAATGGAGCTTTGGAACGTAGTCACCAGACACTTGCCGACTACCTAAAGCACTATGTAAACCAAGATCAACTTGATTGGGATGAATGGATAGATTTTGCTATGTTCTCGTACAATACAGCTGTACATACGACAACTAAAATATCTCCATATGAATTGATATTTGGAAACAAAGCAACGCTTCCATCTTCATTAATAAAAGAACCAGAATTTAAATATACATATGAAAATTATGTTGATGAACTTAGACTTAAATTACAATCCAGTCAGAAAATTGCTAGAGAAAATTGCATAAAAAATAAAGAAATAAACAAAAAATATTACGATAGAAATATAAAAATTGATAAATATAAAATCGGAGACTTAGTATATTTAAATAATGAGATTGTTAAACCCGGAAAATCGAGAAAACTTACTAGCCGATATACTGGACCCTTTGAAGTAGTTAAAATAATTTCCCCCGTAAATTATATAATTAAAATAAGAAATAAAAATGTAACCGTACATGCAAATAGATTAAAGCGTTATATATCATATTAATAATTAAGCAAACAGTATCCTTATTACCAGCTTTTACTACATACCCATATTCAGTAGAACTCAAAAATGTGCAAAAATTATTAGATTTAATTACCTTAAAATGTTTCTCTTTAAATAACAAAATTGTATTTGTCATATCAAACCCTTTAATAAATTATATTAAATATCATGTGTACAAGGTAATCCCTACACCTGTATTAAGAAGAGATAACTCTTACATATTTATTTTGCCATCATCTAATTACTTAGCTATTTCCGAAAATAAACTTACTTATGTAACCATAGATAACTT
Source organism: Agrypnia vestita (assembly GCA_016648135.1). Lineage (NCBI taxonomy): Eukaryota > Metazoa > Arthropoda > Insecta > Trichoptera > Phryganeidae > Agrypnia > Agrypnia vestita. The sequence continues at coordinate 3,064 of JADDOH010010508.1, forward strand.
TGATGATTGCAAGCATTTAGATCAGAATGAACTAATTTGTTACACTAAAAATCCTTTTTATTCACTTCAGATTAGACCCATTTGTGAAACTGAAATTTTATATAAAACTGAATTCATACCTGATAATTGTAATACTAGAATTATGAAATCAATCAATGAAATTTGGTACAAGTTAGATAACAATAAATGGCTATTTGTATTACCCAAGCCAACAGTGATAACAATAATGTGTAAAAACAGTAATCAAAATGTACCCGACGAAATTAAAATTGATTCCACAGGAATTCTAATTACTAGACAATTTTGTAAAGTTTACACAGCAAATACTATCCTTGTTTCTGTAGATAGTAATTTTGAAAGTTCTTTTAATTCAATTATACCGACATTTGATATTGTCAATGACGACTGTTGTAAACATAAAGTAATTGATAACTCGACTCTAATCATGATGCATTCCCATTCAACTACTCTTGATAGAGAACAATTATTAATGGCTAGTCATAAATTAGACCAATTCAACAAATTTGAAATAAAAGATGAAAGTGTCATTCAAAAAGTCTTAAATAATAATTATTTTGTTTATTGTGTATTAACATTTGCAAAATTTTTAGCCTTGTTTATTTTATATAAAATTTATAAGAAAATTCGTTCGAAGGTAAAACCCGAACCAAAGAATTGTTGTGCCATGATAACCAACTGTTTAACATTGAATATAAATAAAAAATCCCATAAAGAAAATATTTCTGTAGAATTAGCTGATGATTCTATAGAGAATGTTCCATTGAGAAGAAGTCCTAGATTAGCTTCAATAAAGGACAATGTATAAAATATTATCTCATAAGTATTAAGTGTGAAGAATAAAATTTTATAAAATTGTATACCTATATAAGAATTGTAAAATTATGAAATTTTGTGAATATATAATATCATATTTTATTGTATCATGACGTGAACTTACTTCCTGATAGCATTGTGAATATTGTTTTTTTTCAAAAATCTATGTCATTTAAAGATTTCCCTATATTTTTGATCTAAGGGTGATGGTGTAATGTACCTATACCAACCATTATATAAATCAACATTGTATAGGAATGATAAACATGGAATAAACATTTTAGTTTTGTAAACAGAAATGTAAATTCCAATATTAATATCAATTAGAGTCCCTACAACGACCCCGGTCTTATCATAAAGTAACTTTGACCCGGAGCCGCCCGATGTTCCATACTTATCATCCTAATTGTTTGGATTAGAATCCCATATAAGCAGAGTCTTGTCTCTAACTAGATGCATTATTGATCAGTCTTCACATAGATTCAGTAGAAGTAGATTGACTACGGGAGTGTTCACATCAATGTAATTGTGCTTTTATTAATTGTTGTAATTAATCCAAAATAAAAAGTAATCTCAACCATCGTGTTAGAGTATTATTTCTGTTAAATAAGACCCTTTGGAAGAGACGGAAGAGGGTCGTTTACAGGTTTTTTGTTACCACTAGGCTAGAAGAACAGGTGTACTAATTAATAATACTTGCTCATTATGGTTATTAATAAATAATAATAAGTAATAAATTACACCTAATAATGAGAGTGATTACCTGCTCTCGAAAGTATAGTAGCAAAAGAATATCAACCAGTATGTTAATTACAAAAAATTAATTAAATTTAAATTAATTCCACCGTCAGGTCAGAATAAAACTAAATAATTTTCTTTATCTTTGCGTAATCCCCGACAGTAAAATAAGTTAAGAAAACAATTAAATACTAAATTTATTCGAGTTTACTAACTAACCAACCATCACGTCGTTTCTCCGCAGTGGTAGGCAGACAGGATAGAAAGTCGTTTTCTTCTATTTTTGCTTCGACCACCTTCGTACATCTCCTCATGCACGCTTTTTGATTATATTTTGTATATATGATCATCACATTTCTTTGGCGTATGCCCTCTATTCCTGCAGCCTTTAATACTCACATCATATATTTTCTCTGCTATCCTCTTCTCACTCACCATGAGCAAACCATCTCAGGGATCTTTTCTTTATTCTATCTACTACAGCATGTCGCAGCCAGCATTACATTTACTTCTAATTTGTTCATTCCTCGCTTCATCGAATACAGATTGTCCACACAAGTGCCTTAGTTATCGCATTTCCACCGCATTGTCTACATTCATTCCTTTTTTGCCGATTCCATGCTTAGCTTCTATACATTAAAGTATGATCTTTTTTATAAATGCCAACTTGTCAAATAATTAATAAATAGGAATCGAAAGTTTTGACATTTGTTTTATCCCAAATGTCCCCTGGCAGTTATCTCGCAACTTCTTTCCACTTGCATAACTGAATAATGCGATTGAGTTTTCTTTCTATAAGGTAGTCTTTTTTCACATTTCCTTCTTGTGCGGTGGTAATGTTCAAGTTGTTTTTTGCTTTTATCAAACTTTTTTTGTCTGTTTGCTTGTTTGTTGTGGTGGAATCTTGTAATTGATTTTTCACCAACTTCCCGACTAGCTAGAGCTCTGAAAGTGGATGACTATACATTATTAAATCATTGTCGACATAATTTGGTGATTATTTTGATAAAAATTAATAATTACGTCTCTCAGATTTAATTAATAATCACTTCACTCGCAAACAAAAGCCACAGAAACAGCTGAAGAACATGCCCTCGAAAATTTGTTTCAAACTTTAAAACAATGTGTTTAATATTTGTATATTACATAGGTTTGCAAAGAAAGCGTATAAAAACATGTCTTCATTTTTTTTTTTGATTTACTAGTAATAATTTTTATTCTTAATTATAAGTGTGTTTTCCATCAATAATTTTATATATTAACAGAAGAAAGTAGGGAGGTACATTAAATTTATTCATTTGCTTAAACATTGGAATAAAAGGGTACGTATACAAATTATAGTTGAATAACATTAAATTTGCGCTAATTTTGGATTTGTATTAGATATTGAACAAAAGTTGAATGCTTCGGAAACGTTCCGTATCTTGTAAAATGGTTGTACCATGTTTGTCTATATATTGGTATACAGATTAAGACTGGTTTGATAATAATTATCGATTTCAAGCCACATCTAATCGCAGAGAAACTTGTGTTTCGATTATGATAGTGTAAATAACACACCGCGATTGTTTACCTGCATTCGCATGTAAATTCTGTAACTGTTTTAATCTGACTTATAAATATTACATCGGTAAATACTTCATTTCATACTTCACACTTTGGAATTTTTAAATAATTAATTAAAAGTTGTTTTCTTTAAAAAAAACTAACTTTTAATTAGTGAGTAAAGCCTCAAGATACGGAAATAAGCAGAACATCTATACTTTTTAAAATCATTTCTTTATATGAATAAAAAGCGTTTTAAAATCATATGATTTTTTTTATTTTCACCACTGAAGTTTGGAAAAAAGAATTTCTTTTCATAATAATCATCAATAAAAATAACGTTAACATTTGTTTTCGCTCTCCTCAAAAATGCCAACTCTGAGGTATGGAAGTGAAGCCTGGAATTGGCAAAAAGTAACGAAAGAAGACTGAATGCGGTGGAAATGCTGTCACTAAGGCGCTTGTATGGAAAATCTTTGGTCAATAGAGTGCGGAATAAACAAATTAGAAGTGAATGTAATGCTGACTGCAGCGTGATAGGTAGAATAAAGAAAGTTTGATAATGTGAAACGTATGAGCGAGAAAAGAATGACTAAGAAAAAATATGAGGCGAGTGTTGAAGGCAACAGGAATAGAAAGGCGTCTGCGAAAGATCTGGCACGATCAGATACTACAAATATTGGAGGATTGCCGAGTTAAAAGCCTAAACAACCGTAGAGCGTGCATGAGAAGATGTATGAATACAGCCAAAGCAAAAGTGATATGCCAAGATAGAGGAATATGGCGTTCTATCATCTCTGCTTACTACTTCGGGGAAATGATGGTTAGTTAGTTGGTTACTGGATTAAAATAAAACACAAATTACTTTGTTTTCACCACTATATTAGATTAAAAAATCTACATGTTTCGAGAACAATGTTCTCTTCATCAGGATTATTGTGTACTAATCTTAAAAGTTGAAACAAGCAAATATGTTACGGTGAAGGAGCGGTTGAGGGGGTTGGTGAGGGGAGGGGGGGTTCGAGGTGTTGATTATTATGGGTCATTTGGAATGTTAAGTGGAAAAATATTCAAAATAGGATTATGCAAAAATTTCGTCTGTGTATTTATTATATTAGACTTAATATTAACATTTTTCCTAATTTCGAGTATTTCTAAATTATTTATTTGAGGTATCTATAGTTGAAATGTAAAAATTTTAAGCCTGTGTTAATATCAAATGTATGGTCAAATTCTATTAGATGTTTTGCGAAATCAGAATCAATATTGCTAGTTAATGCTTTGATATGTTCTTTAACCCTAGTTTCAAAATTTCTTTTTGTTTTGCCAATATAAAAATTATCGCAATCGTTACTCCAAATGACCCATAATAATCAACACCTCGAACCCCCCCCTCCCCTCACCAACCCCCTCAACCATCCCTTCACCGTAACATATTTGCTTGTTTCAACTTTTAAGATTAGTACACAATAATCCTGATGAAGAGAACATTGTTCTCGAAACATGTAGATTTTTTAATCTAATATAGTGGTGAAAACAAAGTAATTTGTGTTTTATTTTAATAATAATGTCACCACAAAGTTCAAGCCTTCATACAGAAGAAGAAAAAATGTTCTTCGAGCAGTTACTGGATTAGTTAGCTCCTCTATAATTTACCATTCGAATTTTTTATACGAAGCGTGGTTACGAATTCTCTTTGTTATAATCGAAAAAAAGTGTACCGACAATTTCTAGTAGTTAGTTGCTTCAGGAGACCATCTATAACGTGTAGTTCTTCTATATTCTAAATAAAACACGGGCGTCTGTTGAAATATCTAATATTTCTATTCACATAAGGCTTGTTTCCACGAACTGATATCGCTCTGTGCATTCTAGAACATACGGAAATAAATGACAAGCAAGTATCCAGGTTCATGTTGTAAGTTGTGCCTATCGACAGTAAACAAACAGAGATAGGTAGTACCTACATATGTGTTTAGTTCAATAACTATGTTTAGACCTGTTAACATTGACATAAACCCGGCTAACGCCCTGTTTTCTCATTTTAAACATCCGGAATCAATATCATTATTTTTATCGCAGGATTGAGCTGTCTGCTCTAGTTATTCTTCATTTTCTAATGAACACATATTTTTTGACAGCCGCGGTAAAATTATATTTACATATTTTTTTTTGCATAGCGAATTGAATTCACTATAATTCTTGATATCTCTTTATAAAAACATTTTTTCTTAAATCCCGTCCGATGACGTTATATATGCGTTTCATTTTCTAAACAAGATTTATTATATCACAAACACTTTTTATTAACCGAAGTTGTGCTTCAAATTTTGCATTTGTTCATAAAAATTGTAATAAAATTTTAACTGCTCAGTCTTTTTAAAATGTCATTACTTTATCGAGCTTACTATTTTTGTTTGCCATTCTCTATCTATGATTGGTTCTTCTATACCATATAATATATATTTTATATTAATAAAGCTCAACAAACGTTCTTCGTGTACACAAATCTATACTAATCTATACTAATATATATTGAGTTTGTAAGTTTGGATGTAGGAGACGATCTCCGAAACTACTCATCTGATTTCAAAATTTTTTTTTACAATATTTAAAATGGACTTTCAGGGTGGACATAGGTTATATATTATTCTATTAAAATAAAATTTCATGGGGACCTATTTTACTACTAAAGTCGACGAAAAAATGATCGAGCGATGCGTTTTTTTACGAACGCTGCCTTAACGGTAAGACATATTTAAGTACATTTTATAGAGAAGTTGTAGAAAGCAAGTTCTAGAAAAAAAAATCCACGACGACATATATCTATATATTAAGGTTAATACTCAAAGTAATAAAATATGACTAAAAGTCACTAAAAATCTACGCGTGCGGAGCCGCGGGCACAGCTTGTGTCTTATAAAACGGATGCAATGACAAAAAATAAGAGTAATTTGTTATGAATTATTTATAAATAAACGTAAAAATCGATCTTAAACTATCCAATTTACCCTATATTTCCGGATAATAATTAAAAAAAGTGTTTAATTTTCGTATATGTTTGCCTTTTTAAAGGAAAATACAACTTTTTAAAAAATTGCCTGAAAATATAGATTAAATTAGTTAGTTGAGGATAGTAGAATGGAATTTTAATTTTTTGCATATTCGACAGTAAGCGTAGGGACCGTCAATATCTGTGATTTACATTATTGTGTTATCATATAAAAGGTGTTCACTGCCTCTTTAATAAGGGGGACAATCTCATCCGTTATACAGTGTGTCTCATAACTAGTATAGCAAAAACTTTACAGGTAAATTCCTGCCCTGATAAGGAGTTGAAAATGTTCAAGCTGTAATATAAGCAGTAGTTACGGAGATATGCAATATCAAAGTTTGCATTTTTTTTCAATATTTCTTACTTATTTTTTGCAACGGGTATATATTAACTCGAATAAAAATATATAATCTTTAAAATTAAAAAAAATCAATTTTTACAAGGTTTTTATCATTATATATGAGTTGTATGAAAGAAAATGAATTTCTCGTAATCGATATAAGTTACTGTAATGATAATTCAGCTTTTTGAAAAACAAAATCAGAAATTGAAAAAAAATGCAATTTTTAATATTGTATATCTCCATAACTATTGATATTATTAGGTCATGGTTGCTTGAACATTTTCGAATCATTGATCAAGGCAGAAATCAATGTTTAAAATTTTTGCTACTACCTATAAGACACCATGTATATGTAAACAATGTATTTTTTTTCTAAATGCATACGAAAATTGTTAATATATTGATGAACATTGTATTTCTGTAACAGGACTTGACTACCGTTTATTCATATTAATTTCATTGTTATTCTTATTGCTGTCTTGCATCTGTGCAAGTACAAAGTAACATTGCATTAAGAATTATGTAATAAGGGAAAGTTCCATATACAAGTTATTTACCGAGTTTCGAGAGTGTAGTAGGTTTACTAGGTACATATCGATTATATTGAGCACAATGGTGACATGCCCATGGTTTGGGTAAAGTGTGGTTACTTAAATAAGTGCAATTTAAATATCTTTCAAATCATACAAATTACAATATATACATATTTAAATTATGAATAGTTAAAATGCAATTTGTATTAAGGCTGGACATTCACTGCAAATGCATATTTCGGCGTTTTTGTTCGAAAATGTGGGTTTTCATTATTCATGAATACCGGAATGTGTATACTAGACTACAATTTTTTTAACGATATCTTAGATATAATTTTTGCTCTTATACAAAAGTAATAAACTGAGCATTTTTATAATAATTATGAAAATAGAAGCATTAATCGACAGGCCACAGCCAAAAAATTCGTTTTCAGTGTCTTTCAAGAAATCAATAGATTCTGAATATTTATATGTGCATATAATGTGTTTTTAACAAGTAAAAAGCTAGAATAATGACGATAAAACTGTACTTACTTAATTAAGAAATGTCTATCTTAATAAAGTTATAAATTTTTATATTTACAAATTTTTACGTTATTTGAAATAAAACTTGTTCTGTGTAGGTACATATAAATATTCAGAATCTATTGATTTCTTGTAAAACCATGAAAGCGAATTTTTAGCCGAGGCCTGTCGATTAATGCTAATATTTTCATAATCATTATTGAAAATGTTTTTTTTAAATATAGATGAGAATACGGAATACGTGTCACATCAATATTATTACTATTTTCAAACGAAGCGAAACGGTTATGCTATGAAAATAGGACTAACTTGCTAGTCTGGTGTGAGGCTCGAACCCGCGACCTTTAGATCACGAGGCGAGAGACCTTACCGCAAGCTACTCTTGTATCAGTTTCAGTTTATTATTCTCCTACAAGAACAGAAGTTTTATCTAAGTCATTTAAAAAAAAAAGCCAAAATATGCAATTGCAGTGAATATCTAGCCTTAACGACTATTTTTTTTAAATACAGACTACAACGTACACTAAAAAATATTAAGTACTAATGTGAAAGCAAATAGTAAATGTAACATTTAGCAAAAAGGATCTGGCCACTTAAAATTATTTAAAAAAAAAATATGGTTAAATATTAAAATCTTACCAGAATTTTCAATGTTTACATTTTTACCTCAAATTGAACGCATATTTTAGTACAATATTATAATTTCTTGTATAAACAAGTTGAATATTAGAAAAGCTGCATAGTTACACACACATCAAGTCATCTAAGTAACATGCAAAACTACAGAGATTTTTCGAGTATTTAAATATTTTCTTCATAATATAAGGCATAAAATTCATATTTATTGAAGCTATAAAAATCATCGGTGTTAACACATAAAATAAAATAAAACTTGTTCGGATTTTTCCGCAACTAACGGTAATTTATTTTAAATTTATAATCGTTTAATATTATAAATGTTGAACACCACACAAAACACATAAATTGCATAGATTTGTTTGTTAGGAAATGCGATGAAATATGGATTAAACGAGGAAACATGGTCTATTGGCCACAAGTCCTTGAAGGCAGCTGATGTAGGAAGTATTATTATTATTTTTTGTCAATTGATTGAGCAACATTGTAGATTGACATTTCAAAAAAAAAATTGATTATAATATTTGTATAAATCTACTTTTATCTGAGTTTTTTTTCACCAACACGTTTCAGAAATTACCATTCCATCATCCGGGTGCTGTATAACTGTCAAAAAATTCGAATGAAATATCTTTTGTTCACTGCTTTTATAAATCATTTGAAAAATTATTAAAAAAAAATAAAATATTACTGAAGTTCTTGATCACTCGTAATTATTGGAAATTTTTTTAAAATTGGGCTCGTAGTTAAATTCAATTGATTATTAATAATATTTTGCTTACTTTTACACGCTTTACTAATTTCTAATGTTTCTAAATTATTCAATTACAGACCAAAATTATTTATGTGTAAAATAGAAATTTCTACATTTTTATCAAAACCGTGATCATTTTCTAATAAATGATTTGCAAATTCAGAAAAACATTGTTAGTTATATTATATTTATCTTTTGCATTTGAGTAGTTTCCCTATATTATTATTTGTATAAAATGCAGGTCTAATATTTTTTGGTAATTTCTGAATGGTAATTTAATGGTAATTTCTAAAACTCAGAAACTCAGATACTCAGATAGATATAGTAAAAAAAAACTCAGATACAAGTAGATTTATACAAACATTATAGTCAATATTTTTTATTATTTCTTTTGTTGGCTTTAAACTCCAAGGCCACGTAGCAGGTCATCAGTGATGAGCTGGGGGTTCTCGCAGGTTCTTGCTTCGCTCTCTGTCTACTACCTTAAATGTCTCTTAGGTGCAATTCTGTATTCAGTTTAATTTATCTGGCTTTAAGTTGTATGTCTACATGTTGTGTTATTATGTTCATGCTTATACTTCTTATATGTTATGTTATATGTCAAATTTTATGTTGCATGTCGCACGTACTTTATCTAATTTATCTTTTGTATTTTCTTAATTGTTATATGTGTTTTCCTATGTACCTACATATGTCTCATGTATCGAGAATCGCCTTTTGTTATAATTTTTGTCTGGTTTTATATCTCATTTGAACACTTAAAAAGTTGGTTACTCTATGGTTTTTGAGCAATTATATTTTGTACTTCAACTGTAGCATTTCATGTATATTATGTAATTTGTAATCAGGCGCTTGCCTTGCGAACAATAAGCATGACTTTTTCCTAAGCATATATTTTGAAAAAAAAAAACTGAAATAAGAGATATATCTCGTAATATTCCTATCGCAATAATTAACATATTATTCAGATTTTAATATTTCATAATATTCTGCCAGATAAATAATTAATTTTGATTTTTTCTTTCCAAAAATATCTCTAAATAAAAGTCCTGCTTCATGTTCTCACTGCATGCCCCTGCTTGTAATTCCCTTAAGTATGTTTAATTTTTTATTTGTCCTTGCACCTCGGTGACGAAGAAGAGGATTGTGTGGATGCCTTTCCATTCCGCTCGCATTCACAAGAGCGTCAGCGGTACGGCGAGCATGGCCGCTTTAGCACTAAAAAATGTCGAATTGAGTGGCGAAAGTGTAGAGCCGATATGGGAGCGGTTAATCATAAAACGGCCCTGAGTGTGTGGTGCGTCCCTCTTCACTACCTTACTGAATTACAGTTATAACGCCATTGACTTTCGAAACTCAAAACGTATTATGCATCCTATATATCAGTATTTAACAAATTTTAAGATTTCACTATAACAAAACTAAATTGAAAGAAAAATATTTTCCTTTATACAGTGGAATAATTAGAAAATAAACGTCATTGGCTGGTTTAGAAGATTGAAAAAACGCATGTCATAAACAAATTTATCGTACCGTCGTCATACAGAATATTTTTTTTTGGTTCGAAATAAATGTTCGTGAATAAAACAAAAATCCTCTTTACTTAGCTAGAACTAAACTTCGGTCTCCCACATGATAGGTGAGGATACTTACCACTACACTGCTAGGGAATCAATGGGTTATAAATATCTTAAGCTCTTTTATAATAATACTAGCTTGATTTCCAAAAAATTATTGAAACGCCTGGAAGTTATCTCGGTACAGAAAACATTTAAAATAATAGTAATAAGATTGTTGAAAATTGTTTGGAATTTTTTTTATCGCTCCATTTCTAATTGTAGGTTATAAAAGTAAAAGCAGCAATATTAAAAAAAATGTATTTAGGATTATTAATTTAAAATGTATTGAATTCGAGATTTTATAGGAAATATAGCCTATAAATTTATAGGAAACATGATTTTAGCGGCGATAGCCGATTGCTTAACTGCTAGTACTAATTTGATACTTTAAGTTGTTTAATATGCTGTTTTTGGTTCAAGCAAAGTATTTCTAATTTCTTTAAAGTAACTAATAAAATAAAATAATTAACCATAACGCTGTTTTTCCGCGTATAGGTAAAATGAATAGAACGCAACATTTTTCTATCTTGACACACTACCTTTACTTCGGCCACATAAATACATCTTCTCATGCACGCTCTACTTGAGTGTCGAGGCTTTTTAAGATGGCCATCCTCCAATATTAGTTGAAGCGGGCACCCTCTATTCCTTCTGCCTTCAACACTCGACTCATATATAACCATCCTCTTATCTCTTCGATCATACGTTCTACATGATCAAACCATCTCAGCGCTACAGCCAGCATTGCATTCACTTCTAATATGTTTATTCCTCACTCTATCGACGAAAGATTTCATCCGCATTCAGTCTATTATAAATGTATATATTATATTTGGATAGGTAAATACAAATATATTTTAGCAGATTTTTATGTATTTTTAAAATTATTTTAAATTATCATAACAAATTAAATAAATAAAGCTCTATTCGTCTTTTTTACACCTGTTGAATTATGTATGTACGTAATCTTCTGTAATTGCACGAGAATATCAATAAATTATAATTAAATTGAATGGAATATCTAATCTGAACATGATGAGTATAATTATTAAGCGTTATTTTACACCATCTATAAAACAAATCATTGCGCTTTTAAAAGAGAACGTAATGTATCCGACATGATAATCTGGCACAGAATCCAAGGATTACATTGTAAATTTTGGAGTGCCATCGAGAATACGAAACCCAATGGCCTGTTTTATTAAACTTTTTTTCGTTTTAGAAAAAACGAAATTAGGTGTCTGATCGTAAATACTGGGTTATGGCGGCGGAGTTTTTGAAGAAGTAATAATGTTTTCAAAGGCCACAGGTGTGATCCTATCTGACGGGGACAAGTTGCCGCGTCGGCGCCATCTAGTGCCTCTTGTACAGAGGTATGCATTTTAAATATAATATTCATAATATTATCATGCAAATTTTGCTTCGATGAATACGCGAATGAGAAGAGTAAGACAAAGCCAGTCCGAAGGCAAATTTACATGAAAGTCTAATTCACCGTACACACGGCCGTATTTCGAAAATAGCTATAATGGGGTCTTAAGATCTTTATATTAACAACATTTAAAATATATAAAACTTTGTGTCTCAGTAGGGAAATAAAATACCGTTATACTTCTTGGACATTTTCGACTCGTAACTTAGAGAGGAATGTCCCTGTAAACTATTGTGGACTAGCTCTGCTACACACTGTATTATATGTTGATAAGTAAATATACTATATATATATATATATTATATATAAAACTATATTTAAATTAATTAAGTATACATTATAGATTTTACAATTTACACTTAATAGACAAGAATAAAAAAATAAATAAATGAGACGTAGGTTAATGTATGCGTCAGTGTTCATCGTACTCTAATAAGGAGATTTGTAAATTTTCACGTATCTCTCTCCCTTATATCTCTGTGTATATCTTTATATCTCTAAATATATATGTTTATATATCTCAATTTATATATTTATATATCTTAATATAACTTTATATCTCTCTCCTAAATACCTTTACTTGTGGTGTCCGATGTCTGCAATGCCTTTATTAAAGGAATTATTTTCTTATCCGGGCGGTCTGGTCTGAGAGAGCTTCGCTCTGCCGGAAACATAACCTCACAATTCTCATATTTCGACTAAAATTACATCAAATAAGTACTAATGCTGTATTTAAAGCTTATAGAATTTTTTAAATTTCATATGCACTTATTAATTCCTTCTCCCACAACGTCCTGATGTATAATTATGGCAAAATTGTCATCGTCGCGTTGGACCATAGAAAAGAGAAATATCTTCGAACTCGTATTTATTTTTGACGTTTGGCGAATAACCGTCATATACATCTTTCTCCCTCTGACCACGCCACTGACGCATAACTACGTCTTGTTTATTTATTTTTTTTATTCTCGTCTATTAAGTGTTGGAATAAAGATCTAAAGATCCCAATATTACCATTTTCGGAATACGGCCGACAATCTCGTATGTTTTTTAATTTTTTTAATTACCTAGTTGTACTTCATTACCTATATCAATCTCTCTTTTAACACTTTTATTGGTCACAATATAGATACCATGGACTTTGTGTATTCATATTTTGTAGTTAAATTGTAACATTTCTTGTACATATATATATGTAACTTGTTATTCCCACTTAATGGATAATAATCATGTTCCAATTATCGTTTGTCCCTTCGCCTTGGAGGCAGAGAAGAGGTTTTGTGTGAACGCCTCTCCGTCCCGCTCGCATTCCCATGAGTGTCAGCGGGGCGATGAGTACGGCCACTTTAGCATTAAAAAATGACCAACATGGGTGGCGAAAGTTTAGGGCCGATATGGTAGGTATTGCTCATAGAATGGCCCCGGGTGTGTGGTGAGTCCCTCTTTACTGTACTTCATTACCATTCCAAGTAATTCGAGTCCTTAGCACGAAAATCATCGTTTTTTTCATAATTTACTGAAACGTGTATTTTTTTCTAATTGGAATTGTTTTTTTTATAAATAATAGCCCGTATTATTTAAATTAAACGAGCCATTATTTAGATAAGTATTTTATAAAGGTTTTAAATATACTTTTTATAAAGGTTTCTAAAATATAATTTAAAATTTAAATAATCCAAATTTGTTTAAAGAATCACGTTCTGCAAATTTTTGAAAGTAAGATAAAACCTTTAACAATATTTTTATATGTATGTTATGAAAACGCATTACTGGATTTTGTCCACAGAGGGATAATTATTAATTCTGTTGAAATATAGAAGTTTTATAGACACGAAGCTATTTGTATAAAGTAAATTTTTGTAAAATGATCACTTAAGCCAGCTCATAAAGGTTATAAGCCTCGTATCATACAAATTTTTCCATACACGTAGTCCAAATTAATTTACAGATAAATTTCTGCTTTAATAATATCAACAGTTTTGGAGATAAGTGACATCGAAATTCGCTTTTTTATCATTTCTAACTTATTTATTGCTTACGATCTTTTATTTACTGGCTTAAGTGATCACTTAACAAAATTTAATGTTAAATTGTAAACGCCCAAAGACTTCAATACCCACATCATATAAATAGCGTCATCTTTGTGAAATATCTATAATATATCTTAAAAGTATCTCTCTTTAGATCCAGTTAAGGGATCATTTTGACCAAAGAATTAGATCAAATTCAGGCAAGGGCTCAATCAACTTTCTTGTCTACCACTAATCTAGCCTTGTATAATGAATGAGCCTCCGATAGCAATTAGTTCTTTCTCATTACACTTTGGTTACTCTATTTAAAGAGGATGGAAACGAAGCACTGGCAGTGTGTAGTTAGCCAGTGTAGTGAGCACTCCCCAGGACATTAAAAGCGGCGCATGCGCATGAGGCGCCGCTGCAGCCGCCCACCTGCGAGTGTCGTCTTCACTAATTAGTCCGTGAGTTACCGTTTAAATGATCCGAGCCCCGAGCCCCGGCGGGATGCTGATTCCTTAATAGTTCTAATTTATTATTCTGTGTTCGGGAACAAGAAAAAAACACAAATGAAAATTTATCGCCGTCTCGGCGGCACCGGACGCCTGGTGGCCGCGCGTAGCAAGGCGCGTTCTCGACAGCCGCGTTCGGAACGACGTCGCGCCAACGCGCGGTGCTCTTTGCTAGGTGGCGATTTTTACTGGGCCCTCGCGACGTCCTCTCGTTTCTCCGCTATGAATAGATGAAAATAAATTAAAAAGGGGACAGATTTGTTCATTAAATTATTTTATCTTCTTTTTGTAATCCGTGTGGCTCTCTGATGTTTGACCGCGCATAAGTCAATGCATATTTGTAGGTCAATGGACTGATTTCGCTATATACAAATTTATGCACGATGATATTTGACTGTTGACTTTTCAACAATCGTTACAATTGATTTATTATTGAATGACTTCTTCTTCAAATGTAGCAAATTTATTTTGTGGTAACATAATTATAATTAATATAAATTAACTTTGTTTAAACCACTTATTTATTGAAAAAAATCAACATGTTTCAAAGCCAATGGCTTCTTCATCAGGAAACAAAAATAATATTTAAAAATCGAAGTATAGATCAAAATATTAAAAAGTTATATATGGAAAATAATAATATAAAGTACCTAATTAATATGAAAATAAATTTAAAAGATAACTATTTGCAAAAAGGAAATTCTTTTAAATTTATTTTCATATTAATTAGGTACTTTATATTATTATTTTCCATATATAACTTTTTAATATTTTGATCTATACTTCGATTTTTAAATATTATTTTTGTTTTCCTGATGAAGAAGCCATTGGCTTTGAAACATGTTGATTTTTTTCAATAAATAAGTGGTTTAAACAAAGTTAATTTATATTAATTATTATTGAATGCTCTCAGAACCTGCAATTTTTTTAATTATATGAAAGAACACATTCTTATTGTGAAATTGCATTTTTTTTAGAACAAAGCTTTGTTAAATTTAAAACCAAATGTATTAATCAATTCGAAAGACATACCTTCAAAAAAATCAAATCAACAAAAAAAAATTTTCCTACCCGGAAAACTAGTTGATCTGGGATTGATTGGATTGATAAATATTTTTGGTTTTAAATTTCACAGAATTTTGTTTTGAAAAAATTGCAACTTCACAATAAGAATGTGTGTTGTATCAAATGTTTCCAAAAATTAGAAATGAATTAAACGGTTAATACTGTCGTCCGCTTGCGGCAGTTACACAAAGTAATTTGTACCAAAAAAGTAGATCGCTCTAAAAATGGATTATATATGTAAATCAATAAATATATGAGACTTACAGATAACGTCGATATATTGACGGAAAAGTACCAGGATGATGTGGTATAAATGGTAGCATATCTGCCCAGAAAGCTAGGTGATCTGGGTTCGAATCCCGGTAGCAACCAAAATATTTTTTCATTAATTTGATTTTTCTGTATGTCTCTCTAATTGATTAATAAATTTGGTTTTAAATCTTTAAAATGCTCATATCTGACTCAATCAATTATTTATCCGCAGATATAGATAAAGATGGTGGAATATCACACTTATCTCTGCTGATATAAAACTGTAACCTCATCTAATAAATAAAATATATTCAATTAACATTGTATATACAATTAAATAATCAGTCATAATAATTTTTAAACCATTATTGGCAGATGATTGTAATTTTTATAAAAAAATTATATCCATTTTACACTTTTATAAAGTTGATCTTAAATATAATAATTTACGTTGTTAGGAAAATAATCAAAAAATCATTAATAACCAACTAAATTTATCCAAAAATTTTATCCTAGGAATGAGTTCAATGATTTCGGATCAAAAATCATGTTCCCACATTCTTCATCATCATATTATTTCTATATTTTATTCTCAGGTACTGGAATTATTTTTTCAATAATTTTAAAATGATAATTAACACTCATAATCATTTTATGCATGATCGATTCAAATAGAACCTACTTCCGGTATCTGCTTTTACTAAATATTTTATCTCCTCCCTACATGATTGGTCAGCATGATCAAACTGCGTAAGCAAAAGTTATTGATCATGTTTACTCTTAATTGTTATAATCATTCCTTAAACTGATTTTGTTAAAAATTATTTAAATCTACACACCAAAACTTACATTTTATCAAGAATTTCAATGTCACATTGTGTGAAAAAAAAAATACAAACATAATGAAAAAAATAATGTTTATAAGTATTCTGCAGAAAAAATACTAAGGTACGTATGTAGGTATGTGCATAGCAAGTTTAAATGATTTTAATTTTAAATATACCTATATATGAGTAAATGAAATCTATTGATGAATAAATGAAATGAAAAAAAAACCGATATTTTTATGTGTATATTAAATGATGGGATTATGTATTATTAAAAAAAGATTAATAACATAGATCTTGACGACCGTGTAACTTATCCATAAATATTATGATTCATACCTGAAAACCAATATTTCCTTCATTGTAGCGGCAAAATTAGTTCTAACACTATTATATTTGATTACTTTTCACATATTCTTGAATTTTATGTATGTATTATATAGCATGTAGTAGGTGACTTTACTTTACATCTTTTTGCTTCTTCTTTCACAAGTATTTTAATAACGTACTTATGGAAAATGATATCGCCATAAATAACACACAGTTAAACCATAAATGTCCATTTTGATGTTCAATGAGAGTTGTAGGAATATGAAAAATGTTTTTTCTGTATAAATTACTGTTTCCAGGGTGCCCTGGCTGTACAGTACCATAAACCAAGAAGTATTAGCATATTTATCATATACCGTAACCATACAACTAATTGTGTTTCTAATTGCATTTTACACATAGTTTTTGCATATTAATATTTGTTAGTAAATTACTCATTATTTATAATCAACCAGTCCTGCTTCTTTTATGTCCTGTTTTGTTGTAAATACCTTTTGTTGACGTATATTACAAAGATATTATTAAATTATTATTTATTTTTACGTAGAATAATAATTATATTATGTACATATACGTATGGAGTTTTGAATACACATATAAAATTACTCTTTATAGACTAAAAAGTCGATATTCACATAAAAATTATTTATTCAAAGCTGTTTTAACATTATCCAAAATAATATTAATATTAAGTAATATTCTTCTTCTTCTTCTATCTCTTATCCTAATGGGTCGGGGTCCCTGCACCGCATAGAAGGTTTCAACTTTTCTTATCGTGGGCTCAACATCAGCCCAATTTAGTTGCAACCTCGCTTCGCAGCAGTCCTCCAACTGTATTCGCCAGCTCCTCCTAGGACGGCTCCTTGGTCTTCTGCCTTCTGGCCTTGCCTGGAATATCTGATTTGGCGGTCTATCTGCCGGTATCCGCAAGATATGTCCCAGCAACCGCAACTGTGATTTCTCGATAAACGTCAATAAGGGTTCCACTTTGAGACTTTCTCTTATTTGCGTATATCTGATTCTGTCTCTTCTGGTAACTCCTACCATTCCTCGTAGAAATCCCATCTCGGTGGCCTGTAGTCTTGAGCGGGTTCTTTCGGTCAAGATCCAGTGCTCGTGGCCGTACACTTAAGGTTGGCCTTAAAACTGATTTGTATATTATATCGATATATAATATAAAGAGGCTTAAAATAAATGCAATATATATTTTTATTTAAATTAACGTGTCAAGACACAAAGTGTTTGCTTTTTTTGAAAGTTTAATGTGTTTAAATTAATTCTAACTCCATCCAGCAGATTTTTTCGGTGATTTTTATTTTATTTTATAAACGAGTCCCGGCGCCACGCGTATGTTTATTTAAACAGGTAATTTATTACTGTAAAAATAATATTTATAAATATAAATTGATAACAGGAGTCCATCAATGTAATCCTGTCTGATATGATATAATAATAGATTAATCAAATAATCGATAAAGTGCATCATAAAGTCGACGGTTGATCGACCTTAAAATGCGTTCTTATCACGATAACTCACGTGTGCTGCTTATCCAGTGCGATAAAGACGCCGATAGGTAGGTAACAAGTAAGAGTTTAACTGCATTCTATACAATATTATTATTTAACTTTATTGTTATTTTTTATATTGTCATGGGACGTGGCTGAGGGAGGCAAATGCACCGGATACGACTAAAATATAAGCACCATTCTTTAATACACATATCTTCACTATCGCTTGCTAGAATAGTTCGTCAAATTTTCCACATTAATACTTTGCCCGATATCAATCGCTTCGATTGATCTTTTGTTGCTGGTATCACACACGCTTTGTTAACACTGTTTTCTCTAATGGTTTTATCGCTGGGTAATATTACGCCGGTAAACATCAAAATAAGCACGACCCGCTGCGGTATTGGCGCCGCTTTTTTATGTGAAACACATTGGTTTTACGAACCTCCAAGATTTGCAATACATTTTTAGTGTTTGCGAGGATGTTTACGTTGCTTCTAGATTCTTCCAGACATCTCCAAAATGTTGTAGATAATTAGGATACTTTTGTTGAAATATCAACAAATTTCGTGGTTAATACAAAGTATATTCGTTTTGAATATTTTTTTTGTTAATATTTTCCACAGTTCAATACTGGAAATTAATAAAGCACTTAGTGCAAAAATATATTTTCTTAAAACAAGTATACAGATTAGTACTATAAGCTTTCGCCAATACATTAAATACTGCACTAAAGTCCTATCTGTGTTAATTTCCTAGGTATATAGGAATGCATATCGCACAAGTAAAGTAAGTGCCGTGTCATTTTATTTATTAATAAAGTAGTAAACGACATGAGCATTTTGTAGTTTTTAGTAGGTATTAAAATGTAATGGTGTTGAAAATATTAATGGAAAAGTGTGTAAAATAGCACATAAAACGAAAAAGATTATTAACTTCTTATCTTTTATAATTAAAGTGAACACTCTGGCACTTAGTTCTTTATTAAATTCCAGTATGCAGTTTAATAATAACCTCTAGAACATTATTGATAGATTTGGCATTTACTTTGTAGAGATTACATGATGACAGATCATTATAAATTATATTAATCTTATTACCTCTACTTAGTTTAATAAATTTTATATTTTTACTACTTAGGTTTCGAGATAATCAGAATCTCGATAAACGATAAAGTAATGAAAAATATGAAACTCAGCATGGGTAACAAAGTTAACAGGTGCGTGCGGTGAGAACATGAAGCATCACTTTTTCCTAAGAATATATTTTGAAACAAAACCTATCCTATAATAAACATATTATTTAGATTATTATGTTTCATAATATTCTGCCAGATAAAAATTTAATTTTCTTTTCCATTTTTTTTTGATTTTTGATTTTATTTTCCAAATATATGTTAAAATAAATGTTATGCTTCTTGTTCTCAATAATTTATAATAATCTGTAATCTCTGTAACGTTAACGCCAAATCCGTATTAAGTACATTTTTATTGTGTGTATAAATTAAAATGTTTAGGTATACATTTAAAAAAATAATCCGATTATTTTACTGCTATAAGTGTATTTTTTGTCATTCTAACAGTAGTCCGTTGCATTATCAGGCGGACTGCTTCCTCAGATGAATATTTACATTAAAGTAAACACTTTTTGTGAATGTGGGACAAGTCGTAGTTACGGATCGAAACGAGTTAACGCTATAATATTATCATATAGCCAATAATTATTTAGGTATTAGCGTAAATGGCGGCCATGCTGCGCGAAGCTCGCCCCTGATTGGCCGGCCGGTATGTTATGGTGACAACTTTCGCTTTGGAAGTGTAATTTTTCCCTCTCTAATAATAAAGTTAATTGATTTATCGGAATCGGCTAGTAAATAATTATGGCGCGATTTGTTTAAATTGCTGATAGTCAAAAAAATATTGAAAATGTGTCTCCTTATTATTATTCTCGTTTCTTATTCGTTTTTTTATAATTGTTAGGTTTTTATTTTTAAAGTTATGTTTTTATTGCAATAATAATCAGTACGTCCTTGACCCCCGCAGCGTTAGGGCATTCTACGGATGAAACTGTGATATGACTCTAGCGAAACGCCGAGTTTCGAATCTCGAAACATCCATACAGTTCATTAAAAATATCCGTTGTTTCAATACCTAAAAGAAATTTATCTACATACTGTGTTGCAGTATCAACACATTTAAAATTTATTTATTTATAGAATCTTAATAGAACAATTGTTTCAAATGATATGATGTAATGGTCGGTTGGCAAAATAATAATGGAGATCCAGGATACAAAAAAGAACGCGTAATGCAGCTAAGTAACTATAATATGAAATAGTTTGAACTAAAACCAAATTAATTAATCAATTAGAAAGACATACAGAAAAATCAAATCCACGAAAAAATTTTTCGCTGCTACCGAGATTCGAACCACGGATCTCCTCCTTTCCGGGGCAGGCACGTTCTCCAATTACGCTATAGCGACCTTGTATATTTCCGTGAATATATCAACCTTATCTGTAAGACTCATTTTTATTAATTGATTAAGTTTTATTTTCCATTTTTAGAGCAATCCACTTTTCTGGTACGGAAGGCACAAATGACTTGTGTTCCTGCCGCTAGAGGACGCCAGAATTAACCGTTTAATTCATTTTTATTTTTGGACACATTTGATACAAGACACATATTATATTCAAGAACGAATCCCGGTAGCAGCCAAATATTTTTGCGTGGATTTTATTTTTCTGTATGTCTTCCTTATTGATTAATTAAGTTGGTTTTATTTCTCACAGATCACAATAAGAATGTGTTCTTGAATATAGTTTGACTATTTCACATTTTAGTTACTTTAATTTACATAAAAAAAAGTAATTCACACCAAAACATAAATGATTGATTACTTTTTTTTTTAGTATGAGTATGAATCTCATAAGTATGAGTGGTGAAATTACTCAATGATGCTTTCTTGATTTTGGAGTAATGGTAATTAGATAAAATTCTTATCAATGTCGTACATTCGGCGCATTCTCGTTGCAGGAGAACGTAGACCTGAGTGAGTTCTGTTAGAGAAGATTCATAGTACTACTGATAATATAATATATGTTGTAACATTTTATTAAAATATAGAAGAAAACTAATAAACAAGTGAAAATTTTGTTGAAATCTGTCAATAAATAACAGAGAAAAAGAATTTTAATTAGTGAATTTTATCGCAGAATGATTGACCTCCAACTCGACTGTGACGTCACGCGTCCGCATAACCGGGCGCCGGAGCGTCACGCGATGACGTCACGCGACTCCACAATATGGAACAAAATTATACATGCAAAAAGCAAATTTAAAATTTTATAAGTTAGTTTTTGAAATACCTAAATTAAACTTTCAGATTTTTAAAAATGTCCTTAGGTTTTCACGGTCGTTCAGTATCTTCTGTAGTTTTCTGGGATATTTTGCCGTGTATATGTGACCTCTCTGGCCGACCTTTTGGCTCCCATTGCAGGGTTCATTATCAGGGCTAATGTTATGGGTGTGTGTTGAGGTGTAGGTTAAGTATTGCCTTGCAATACTCGACTTCGGTACGGTATTGCAAGGCACTACTTGACTTCACTTCAACACACACCAATCACATCAACCCTGATGATGGACCCTGCGATAGGATCCGAAGCGTCAACGTTTGTTCGATTTTACTAAAATTTTTATTTTCACTCATTGAAAAAAATGATAAACTTCTCCATTGTTGGCATGTTGAAGAGAAAGACGTGGAAATTTATAAGCGACAGGGGGTGGGTATGAAAAACTATCAAAAGTTGAGCCTCCCTGCGCAGCTGTTGTCTTTTTGACATCCAGACAGAATTTCCTCGGATTTGTATTCACCTCGCGGGGTCGAATCACCGGAAAACGCTCGAACTATAAAGGCTGATTGGACGTCTGCGCGTAATGGGAATCGGTCGTGCCGTCTGAGGACCGACGCCCGAAGGTGCGCCCGCGCCAGGAGCTGATCCGGTGCAGCAACCGGATGCCGGTCAGCCAGGCGCCGGTTGTCGTGCGCAGGACGATTTCGCTGACTGAAATCCCTGAAAGTATCCATAGAAAACTAATGTAAAACCGTGACTAGCGGCACATACCCCGTTACGGCGCCAGTGAAAATTTTTACGTCTGTCGCGAGTAGGTACAGAGTGAACAAAAAAGATTAGGTATCATTTTACAATTATTAAAAACAATGCGATGGCGTTACTTTATAAGCTTGTATTTTTACTCCCTTTATATTAACTCGTGGCGTCTGCTTGTCTTCTTGTCTGACGAAAAAACTTTGGATCCATTTTAAACCCCTTTCCCGTGATCCGATCGAGCTGAAACTTTGCAAGCAGACTCGTAGCGACGATCAAGAAGATCTATCAAATTTTCGTTAAAAAAAATCAATAAATTTTTGGATTTTTCAAATATTGAATGGTTTTTTCGTACAACTTATTAAGTTGTATGTAAATATTTCAACGGGTCTGGTAGACGCGAAACCTGATTATGGTATAATTTTGAATTTTTGGAAATTTTTTATTACTCCCTTTCGTAGCGTCGCCCGACCGAAGCCCAACGCGTAGGTTAAGCGAAAAAAAATGTTTCCACTAGTAAATGAGAAAGGGAGTATAACTAAAACTTGGTTTTCATGGGTAACTTTTTATTATCTTTAAATCATAAAAAATGCTTCATTACGAACGGCAACATGCAATATTTAAATAAACTTAATTAAACGAAAATTCGCTTGTTTTAAACCATTATTTGGTAACACCATCGGTTTCGGAACCACTGATCCATTTTCAGGGTAAACTACAACATAAACAAAACAAAATAAGAACAATTATATAATAAACCTCCGTGTAGTGCATGCAATCTGCGACCACGCAATGGTTGAGAAACTGGTTGGTGTTAACAAAAATTAAATTTTTGGTAACACCACCAGTTTAAAATATATGTAACAGACCTTGTTTAAGATACTTTACAGGTAGATTCCTGCCTTGACTATGAGTCGAAAATGGTATACAGGGTGTCTCATGGCTAGTAGCAAAAACTTTACAGGCAAATAAGTCCTTGACAATGAGTCGAAAGTGTTTAAGTAATCATGATCTAAGATCAATAATTAAGGAGATATGCGACATTTTTTAATTTTTCGTAATCGATATAAATTCTTTTTTTATTTATTCTTCGTTTCGTAAAAAATAAGTCAAAAGTATTGGAAAAAAATGTAAATGTTGATATTGCATAGCTCCATAACTATTGATATTAGATCATTGTTGTTCGAACACTTTTGATTCATAATCAAGGACCGTGAATAAATGTGGACTAGCTCTGTCACACACTGTATAACACGTAAGTGAGTGAGATAATGAAATAAATGTAATGAAAGAAATTTGTGTTTAATTTAAATTCCATTGAATAACCACAAAGTAATAGCTAATTACAATAGTACATAAATAAACTGTCTTATGATATAATATAGTCGTCATCACTCATTACTGTTGGCTGTACAACTCCTGGTGGTTCTTGGTCTCCTCAAGAGTCTTCCTTTACTGATCTCGGTCAGGCGCCAGCTCTCTCCGATTCTGGATCTTCAAGGCTTTGTTTTTGAATACATATCATTCCACTTTAGTTTTGGTCCTCATAACATCCTCGGACCCAGTGTCGCCTATAGCAGACATAGATCGACAGATGGAAGAAATCTTCAGATCAATGTTTGACATTATGTCCTTTTACAAATTAGTTAAGCTAACCATCAATAGATATAATTAGTGGTGTGTTAAATCTCAAATTTGAAATGTTTTAAGAACTGTAATTTTTTTTTCGTTAAAGATGAATTTGAATTCAGCAGGGACTTCGGGGTCTGTTCGATCTTTCTTTCCATATGACCCAATCACAGAAATCTTCCCAACCAACTAACTAAACACCTCGCCGCGTCCCCGCAGATGTAAGCAGAGGGGATAGAATGACACATTCTTCCATCTTGGCAATATTAGTTGTTTTTGATCGTGTCAGGTCTTTCGCGGACGTCCTCTGTTCCTGTTGCCAAAACTCGCTACATATATTTTCTCGACAATCCTCTCGTCGTTCTCTTCCCAATTTTATAAATTTAGTAACGCTTAGCTCCTTAAACAAATTATAGAGATCATTGTTGACGCGCTTACCTAAAACAGGTATAACTCTAATTATTATAGAATTTCAAAGTAATAAAAATAATAAAAAATGATTAAAAAATCTAATTACTACTGATCGTATCTTATCTTATCTTAACGATGCATGATGAGATAAAATATTCTAAGTTCACTGTAAAGAGTTTATAGGGGAAAAAATTGTATAGCGTAGCATGTCTGGATTAAAAAATCATCATCTGATATTTAACCTACTGTACCTACTGTAGGTAATTCAAAATAGGTACCTGTGAAAATATTTCGCCACCATCCTAGGACTTAACTGTTGTTTTCTTTAGTGTTTATTTATTTTTTGTTCTTTTTACAAAAATTTCAATATCATTTAACATTTCAAATATGGGAACAATTTATTTAACTATCGTGTATAGAGGAGTATTACAGGAAAAAGGTATAAATTTCTATGCATTTTAAAACAGTTTCCTGATTATATTATTTGTCTAGTACATATTTTGTATATATGATTTTTGGTTTCATTTAAAAAAATTTTTGATCAGTTATTTTTCTGATCATTTGGGGAAGATTATTAAAGAATTGAATACCAAGAAAAATTAATTGATTTTGGGTATTGGCAAAATTACATTTCGGTATGTAAAGTATATATATATCTCTAAATCTTGTAGATCGAAAATTGCTTCTTGTGTTTAATGTATTTTTAATTTAAAAAATTCAGATTATTGTTTTTTTTTTGTATGTATCTATTATTTTTTGGCACTTTGAATTCCTTATATAATTAAAATTCAAAGTGAGTAGTCATTTTTTTTTCTTTAGAATTGTTTTAATTATCATTTTTTGTGTAGTGACTAATTTTGATATAGTGATTTAATATGCCCCTCTCCATCCAATAATAAATAACATACTTTAATTGGGATCGAAAAGCATAATATATAATTTTAATATTTTTCTTTTATAGGATATTGATTACAATGTTTCTTTTTAATTAAGATAAACCGAAGGCGTGTTTATTATAATACAATGGTGGCGTAAATTAAAATATATAGCGGCCATCATAGCCCTGTAGGCATGACACTAGATTCTCACACCGAGGGTTCCGGATTCGATTTCCTGTGAGGTCATAATTAATCTATGTGATTTTAAGCCTGGATGTTTTTTATAAGTTTCGCTTTTGTAATTGGGCCTCTTGACCTGAAAAAATAAAAATTAAAAATCTCACAGAGAAGAAGTTATTTATATGGGAAACATGTATGAAAGTCCTAAAAGGGTGGGTCAGGTCTTACGACATGTATGGACTGGCTTAAATGATCACATTACGCAATGCAACGATCACCAATATTTTTAAATTGAATTTCTTTTGGGTGTTTTTTTCAAAGTCCATGAGGACGAATTTTTCCGAAAATGACGCTGCATAATTTATTTATAGCAATAAAGTAAATTGATTCTTGATTTTTGGCATGTCATATAATAAAACTGATTTTATACGTATTTAAAATAACAGTTCTTGCACTACAATCTTTACAAGATAAATATTTATTAAAATTGCAATTAAAAATATTTATTTTGATAGATACTATCAAAATAAATATTTTTAATTGTCATTCATATAAATAACAATATACATAAAAACAATAAAA
The DNA here is from genome assembly GCA_016648135.1 of Agrypnia vestita. Lineage (NCBI taxonomy): Eukaryota > Metazoa > Arthropoda > Insecta > Trichoptera > Phryganeidae > Agrypnia > Agrypnia vestita. Next base: position 29,370 of record JADDOH010010508.1, read on the forward strand.
ATTTCTCTTTTTTTGGATTATTGCTCCTTTTTCTCTCATACTGTTGGTTAGATTAACGTTTTACATTTAAAATCATGTTGGTACCTATATGAGTCGTTCTTAATTGAGCTCCAGTTGAATATTTCAAGATTACGTTGTTTTGTTGATTTATTGTAACTGAGAACTTGTGAATAAATAAGAATTATGTTATTTATATTTATATTAATTTAACATGTTTGTTACACAGTTTCCAAGAGAAAACAATTCACAGAATTTTGATACAAGATTGCCAAGTTTGACCAAAATGCTAGATAATATCAGGTGGATAACGAAGCGGGTTCCGGGTTAGATTTTCTAGTAGATTTTCGTGAATTTTTCAAATGGTTTCCAAGAATTCTTGGTAAGTAAGTATTCCAACACCAGTTGACGACCATAGACCAAAAAAATAGCTAGTTACGTTAAAAAAACGTTACGAATATTGACTTCATTTGAGTACAAAAAGACATATTTTTAACTTAAAATATCATTAATTATGTCATAATTCTGTAAACTCATCAGACTACACATGTCATTAGTACTTCAATACCTGGTTTATCCTTTCAAATATCTTCTGTTTTCCTGATTTCTTTATTCAAAGGAAAAATAATCTTAATCCTACTGTATAGTTATTATAGGAAACAAGTTTAAAATTTAATTCTGTAAGAAAAATACGCATATAAATCCTTGTTTTGTAATATTAAAGTCACAGTAAATTTTCTATATATTTTTTTCTAAACGATTTGTTCATTTTTTTACATCCGTGAATTTTTTTGCTGCTTACGAATCCGAAATCCTTATTTTTTTAGTTGTAATTGGACCTCTTGACATGTTGAAGTTATTTTAGCTGTACTATAAATATTTTCGGTGGAAGGAAACCTCAAATGCTTTACTTTTTACATCCAAAGTGAGTATAAAAAATACTGATACATGAATTTTTTAAATAGTTTAGTAATTTATATCGTGTTTAATGTTAGTAGGTAAATGAAAGCGTTATGTATTCGTGTGTATTCATTTTCACTCTGTCGGCAAACATTCAAACGTCAAATGTTTTATATAGAATAAGTTGATGAGAACTCCAACTGTGTTGCTCCTATCTTGTGGTAAAAATTATCTTGAAGCGAGATATCTTATTATTAATGATAAAAGTTATTGGTCTTTAAATGGTTTTAATCGCCGCTAAGCTTATGTAGGTTTCGAAAGTTGGTATTCCAAATTGAATTCCGTAAAACGATCTCTGACACAAAACTGAACTATTCCAAGTAATCTCAGAAACGCATCCCGATGACTAATGATTTCCAGTGCATAAATGTCCAAGGATAATTTACAGCGCATAAATGTCATTGCAACCTTTATGGATGTCAAAGATGCATCGATATTAAGGAGCTTGTAACGACATAAAATAAGAAGGTTCTACGGCAGAACCACAAAATTACCCCCTCGGTTATGAAATTATCCGTACTTGTAGAAAGTTTATGTATCATAGTGAAAAATAAACAAATTGAAAGTGAATTTTAATGCTGCAAGCTTAGTAGATAGAATAATATAAAAACGGGATAGATGGTTGTATGGAAAGTATGTTATACCATGAGTAGAATATAGTAAAGAAAATATGCGAGGCTTGTGTTAAAGGCAACAAGAATAGAGGATATCCGCCAAAATCTTCGCACGATCAAATAAATATATATTAGAGGATGATCCTGTTAAAAGATATAACAACCGAAGAGCAAGCGTGAGAAGATGTATGAGACTCGGCGAAGTAAGAGTGATGTTTCAGGTTAGAAAAGTATGGCATTCTGTTCTCTGCTTAGCACTGCGAAGTGTTTAGGTAGTTTGTTGGTTAATAAAAATTTCCAAACCTTTCTGACATTTCCGAATGACGACACATTCTGACACTTTTCTAAATAAATTTATTTTCGTCCCCAGTCTGCAGGTGGGTGGTACGACTTGATTGGCGTTCGTCCATAATCTAACATCAGTATGTCAATGGCGTATTCAGATATGTGCTATACGAAATATACGAGTATTTAAATGGCGCCACGTTAGAAAACAATTCACTCCGATCCGCGATCGGTATTCGGAGTGCACGATACTCCTCATCTTTTAACACATCGCGTGCGGAGTCCGCCCTGCCTACCAATGAGGCTTTGAAATATTTAGCTGCACATCGGGCGCCGAATTGACCCCTTGCTATTTTTAACACGACTGCATTATCACAAATAGATCAGGGCTTCCCAAATCGTGGCTCTAATACCACAATGAGTAGAACATGCGCCAAACATCATGAAATTTGTACCATTACCATCTGTATTCCTTTGTTTTCTTAGGTGATTGTAGAGTGCTATTCCGGATCTAAAATTTCTCTGGTATCTTGGGTATGGAAAACTTCTTCTTCTTTTTATCAATAATTTATTTATTCTTCTGATTGTACATATTGATGGCGTTTTTGTTGGGTTTGTGTATACACCAAGTCATCCAATTAAGCCTTTCTTTTGTAGGCAGTTTCTTCTTAGATCACTGAAGGTTAATTTTATGTAAGCATTTGCCTTGGAATATCTGGGAATACATAATTTCTTTTGAGAGCCCTATTTTAAGTAATCTGAATTTCAGCTCTTTGTGTAAAGACAGAAACTCTCCCATTTAGTTTAATTTATATCATTGTATGTTTGCTTTCTCTATCAGGATATCAAATAATTTATCTCTCTATGATGTCATGTGTATATTCTATCATAAGATATCATATAATCTGTCATATTTTATCAGGAAACACACTGATTGGGCCTAGAACGCTTTCGAGTATATCTGGGCTTGATGCTTAAAGCCTTGTAACATTTTACCAATAGCACTACTTATCACGTATTATTCTTTGTTTGCCATCTTCTACCGAAAGTTGACGTCCAAGATCTCCGGTATTTTGAACCATAAGCCCTTTTTTGGTTACGCAGCTAAGATGACCTCTTTCACCTACGCATCGGCTGCCTTTGATCTTCCTCTGCGTAATGAGTTGTAAGAGATCATATTTCTTATTGTGGGTAATACGTCCGAAGTGTATAAAATTCCTTCGTTTGACAGATGTTATTTGTATTGTCGGTATATTTGTGCATCTTAGCACAGTATAGTAAAGCATACAGTATGTTAACTTGGCAGTGTCCTTGAAATAAATACCTACGGCCGCTTGGTACTTAAACTTGGTTAAACACGCACCAGGGCTGCTCATTGACCGACTCATTGGGGTTAGGTACGTATTTGAAAATGCTATTTTAAATTGTCATGTTATCGTTTCATTAAATATTACTGCAAATTTTGTAAGTTTTAATTTTAATTATTTCTACTTGGGTTTTATATTCTGTTTTAAAAGAAATTGTGAGTTAGTATGGAGGGAATAGAATAAACATGCATTTTTTGTTTTTTGCTTAGTTTAATAAATCCAAAACCTTTTCAAATTCTAGGAAGTAATAAAATGAATTATTTATTTATATTAGGAAGACTTACACAACAAACGAAAAAGGATAACAAATTACATATATAGAAATACAGGTACCCAATTATAGAAATATTATATAAGTTAAAAACAAACATCTGAATAAGCAACACGAAGTAATTTAAAATTGAAAGAGCCAGAAAAATAATGATATAAGACTACCTTAAGATATAAGACTAAACAGAACAACCAAAAAATAAAGAATTATTTTACAACTTATTTACGAAAGCATAACATAAAAAATGTTAAAAATAGATAATTAAATTTCAAATTATTTTTGTTGCAAAAGTAGTAAATAATAAAATGATTTATTTATATTAAGAATATCAACAACAGCAGATAAAGAACAATAAACAATTTATTTATTTATGTTCGATAATTTCGTGCCATAATTGCCGTAAATGAATGCGCGGGAGCGTCTCTGCTTGCGCCCGCACGTTACTGCAGCCCTGCGGCGACTGAGCAGTCTGAAGTATACCGAGATTTCGAAGGGTGTCGTTTCGGCTGTTTGTATGAAGATATAATACTGTATGCTTTACTATACTGTGATCTTAGTCCGTCATTGTATGTAACGTGGTCCATCCAGGAAATTCTCAGTATCTTAATATCGCCCTCAGCCTTTTAATGGTGGCATTTTTTAATATCCTAAGTGTTCAGACTAATTTCTCGGTTGCAGAAGAGAATATTCATTTTCACAAAAGTGATTTTTGACGTATTCATTCTTGTTTTGTTTTCGGGGTAAGTTTGATCCCAGTGCTCTTTTAGTCGGAAACTAAGGTACTTAATCTTTTCTGCCTTTTTGGGATTAGCGTTATCGACTGACGTCATTTAGACAACTCGACCGCTAGCAACGTGAAGCAGTAAAAATAATGGGTGGACAAAATCCAATAAATTAAATCATGTGCAGAACATGTTCTCCATCCTAACGAGACAATTCACTGGGAGTTCTTTGGGAGGAACAAAACGATTGCGACTAAGTTATGCTGCCAACAACTTCGACGCCTAGCAGAAGCAGTTGTGAATAATGTAAGAGAATACATAATTCATCAATTAGAAATCATATTGTTGCAATATATAGGTATATATACATAAATGCCCTATTTAGAAAATGACACTTAAACGTCTAAAAATCTTTATTAATAAAATAATAATTAATTGTATTCGTTAATAATAAAAATAAAAATATGACCTACAGTACCTACCTACTGATGAGATGATTATTATCACATGAATTTTATATGTGTTTTCATTCATGTAAAGTTTATATTATAAACACATTGATATTAAAATGCAAGTATTTACGATGATTGTTTTATATACGATGGAAAAACAATAAATAATATGGCGTGGTAAAAACAATGGATTTATGTAGTCAATTTTATTTTTTAAATATTTTTTATTTATTTTTTATTAATAATTTATGCCCTATTAGGCATTTACAACAGATAGGTAAAGTGTACATGAATATAATATATAGTTTGAGGAAAAAATTAAAACATTAAACACAATATTGACAAAGTGGAAAGAAAATTCTTATAATACAGATAAAAATATAAAGATAAATATAATATTAAGTAAAAAGAAAGTATATAATAAGCAGAAGATATACAATTATGTTGCTGTCACGCTCGCACAGGCACAGCGAGCGAGCGTGACAGAAACATAATTGTACGCGTGCGACAAGGATACGTAGCGTAGGGTCAATGTACAAAAATCTCTCTTTTCGGCGACCGAAGTATAGTTAAAATAATTAAAATTATGTTTCCGTAACAGATTTCAACGCAGAGTCATTTAAGAAACCCGGCAATATGTATGAAGTCTGTGATCGACATATTCTTTTATGTATTTATTTAGCGATAGGTACATTTTACGATCATCGTGAAAAATCTAAAATACTTACGTATTGATCTTCGAAAAAATTTAATTGCGCAAAATGTAAACACCTTTTCAAAAAACTAGATGAATCCCACAGAAATCACCTAGAACTCGAATCGGGAATATAATGTTACTATAGTAGTTGGTGTGTTTAGTACATTCGTTGTACGGTTCGTCACCAATACGCAGGATGAATCTGGCGAATACTTGCATCGGTAGTTCACCTCAAGACTGCATAAGAAATGCGATGTAGTGAATCAAAAGCCACATGTAATTTCCGCTGCAGTAGATGGCCTGCAGTGTAACTAATGATAAGATGAGGAAGAGGAAAAAGGATACATAGATTAAGTAAGTAAACATATTGATGAAGTGCCTCAAAATATTAATTTTGCATGAAACACATTTTGAACTGAGAACTCTTTACAACTCCTTAGTGTAAAGAAGACTCGTGAGCGGCTCAACGATTTGGACGCCACATGAGCTTAAGTACTCTCTTATGATGGATAAAGTACAAAATAAGTTTCTGAGATATCTCTACATGAGTTATATTCAAATCAGTTTCTTTTATATATTCGAATGGACTATGCTAGATACATCCATAGTCCTTCCTATTATATTGTATACATAGAATTCGTAGCTGGTAATGATATCTCGACATTTTTAAGGTGGGATATAAAAATGTATACTTAAATATGGTGCATTCAAATATATATGAAAGAAACGTTTTAGGACACAATACATGTTATATAACTTTCAAAAATTTGACAATGTGTGTATGTTCTTACGGTGGAATTGGTGAACGTTGCATTGTGTAAAGTGATCAATTAAGCCAGCTCACACAGGTACGTATGAAGACTTCCATACACGTTTTAAATATTAATAGCTTAGGCGGCCCTCGTAGCGCAGTGGGTATGACACTGGCTTCACACACCGAGGGTTCCGGGTTCGATTCCCGGTGATTTCACAATTAATCTATGTGATTTACTCAAGCCTGGGTGTTTTGTGATGTATTTAGCTTCTGTAATTGGGCCTCCTGGCCTGAAGCGTTTAAAAAAAAGCTTAATCTCTGTGAGACTTCTATAATTAATCTTAATTAATATGGACAAAGTCCAGTACTTATAAATATAAAAATTAAAAAACACAATGTTTTTTATGAGAGTTCAATATTTTATTAGTCTCTTACAGGAAAAATTTATATTATTTATAAATATTTTGGAAAAACCTTTATAATAATACAGAGTATACAGTTAATAGCTTTACAAATACATACAATAGTTGGGTGTTTACCTTTTTAAATTATTAAGATATGGGCAATTAAACATTTTAAGGATGGATTTCAGGTAGTAAAGGTATTCTCAAAATTGCTGATTACGGGAATACCAGGTCAATACAACAAGTTCAGGTGACATTTTCATTATAATTTATATCAGTGAAATTTATATCAGTTTTTCCAAAATATTTGTATATAAACTCAAGAATTAATAGCTATGTTTATCAGTTGATAATGGCCTAAACAGCCGAAACGATCGTCCTGTAAGAGACTAATAAAATATTGAACTCTCATAAAAAACATTGTGTATTTTAATTTTTATATTTAAAATAATGGAGTTCTTTGCAATAAATAACGTCAGTGTTCAAAAAATTAAAACATCCAGTTCTTATGTTCTCAGAACACACACATGAGCACGATCACTGTTACTTGATACTCGTACAAACACAAGACGCTTACTTAACATAATATGAACGTAGTGCGAGAGCAAAATCATTAAAAATGAAAAACCGAAATGATTGTCGTCGCCTTCACGGAGGCTCTGGAGACTGGTCTTGGAAGTGGAGAGAAAATGTGTAAATTATCGTGATTTTTTCACGCGTTCGTATCATGTTTCCGATTAAACAAGTATTTGACATTCTTTTCACCGCCAGCCACATTAAGTCATAATGCAGCAGTGAAAATGCAAATTCCTCGGTATAAATTTACTTCTTAAATATCAGTGAGTCAATTTCTGTATTTGAGCTTGCCGCTTTATTTTTTAATCTTAAATTGATCACATTTAGAAACTGTAAACACTTCATGTGTTTTGTTTGAAGATTTACCGACTGCTTTGAATTTTTAATTTTTTTTATAGTTCTGAGAATTTTGCCAATTTTCGACAACTTTTTACGGTATTTTTAAATAAATTAGCACCCCTGGTTTCAGTTTTTGATAATATAGTGTATCTAAATTCTCCAGATACTTATACCAATAAAAAGACAGGTGGTTGGGGTTATCTCTGGTATATTTTAGATTCTTTGTGTCGATCGACCCTAAAATAATACCAGTGCTAACTGCACGCTAGTTAATAAAAGAGAAAGAGCGCCTGCGCTCCTTTGTACTCTCATTAAGGTGGCATGTCTAAATATAGGTAACAAAGGCCACTATGAAGAAAAATAATAATTTTTAAAATTGATGTTTTAAGTGTAAACATTTTAAAATAAAACCTAACGCATCCATCAAATTTTTTTGAACTAGATTAACCTCAAATAAGTATGTGATAGAAAAAGTAAACAAATGCGTCATGCTCGTTAAAATGGTGAAAACATTTTTTATTCACTATCCATAAACGTCACACTATATACGTTTCGACAATATTTAGAAATTCACGTGTTCGAAAGGTCAAAACACTTGCTGAAAATTGAAAATTCCAAGTACTTAGGTATGCAGATATTTGCGAATTTAATACCCGCACAGAAACTTCATTAAAATTTTAATTAAAAAATAATACACTTTTTACCTAGACAAAGTATAATGTTAAGCAACCGTTTTCTGACAAATGAAATTTGAACAAAAATTTTAATTAATTGAATTTCATCATTTGTTTCCTTTCCAGTGAACTTTATACTATATACCTGTATTACACAAACACATAGCATGCACCCGCAAAGATGATATTATATACCAATTATATCTACTCAATTAAAAAAAATAGACAGGTTTTTTAAACTGTGTGGCAATACACCCTTTACTTGAATGGGCGGGAATTTAACTCTCATTTTAGACACGAATATTTGTATAAATCAAAAGAAAAAAAAATAAACGATGTGAGAACTAAGGTTAATGATGTAGACTACCGAATATCAAACAAAATTAAATGGCAATGGGGCAAGAACCGTTGAGTAAAAATTTAGTAGGAGGAGGCTTCAATTCTGTGAGGCGAAATATTCATTATCCCTCATCTCGTTGGATTAGTGATATTAAAGTAATTAGATGTTGTAAGCAGCTAAAAGTGGAGGATAGGGGAGGAGGTTATTACAAAGACTTGCTTAGAGAGGTTATTTTCGAGAAGGTGAAAAAATGCTTTTTTTTCAGAAGAATTAGATAGATGTCTCATACCTAATAGCAAAAACTTTACAGGCGGATTCCTGCCTTGATAATGATTCAAAAATGTTTAAGCAACCATGATCTAATATCAAAGTTTGCATTTTTTTAAAAAAATATTTCTGATTTATTTTTTGAAAAAATTAAACTATAAAAAATTAAAAGTATTTATAATGCGTACTCTAATGTCAGTCTTGAACCTTCTATTAGGTCAATAATGACCTGTTTACGGTGTGTTTGTGAAAAAATTATATAAATTTTTTTTTTTTTGTGAATTTCGAGTGAATTCATTAATTGAAGTGTCTTTTCCCGTATTTTCGATACAATTGTGGTTGAATTATATGAGGTCCATTATCGCTTAATTGCAAAGCTTGCAGTTAAACTAGCGCGGCAAAGGGACTTACACACGAAGTCAGATAATTGAAAACGTAGGTAAGCATCAGATTCTAAGTCTTACAGTTTCGATTAGCCAACAATAGTCATAAAACATATAATGAAATGCACCGATATGTAGCGGAATACTGTTAATGCTAAAGGCCAGATTGGAGTACAGGAAAGTAATTACTTGGCGTCGTAAAGGATCTCACTTACAGGCCCTCGGTCCGAACGAGCGAGACAGATCCTGCATAACGTGTAGTAAGTGAGTGTGTGTGTAGGGGAAGAGGGGAGTGAAAGAGACAACATTAGAAGATGAAAAAAAATACTATGTTATATCTTCTTTTTCTTCTTCTGCTTGTGCTAGAACTATGTCCTGTTGTTTATCGGTTCCTACTTCTGGGGTATGGACGACCAGCTACCCCTCCATCGTTTTGGTGGTCTTCCTGGAGATCTGTTGCCTACTGGTATCTCGCTGTTATTACTACTCTTGTCGAATCCGCTCTGTTCACGAGGTCTCTCCAGTCTCCTTCCTTTTCTTCCCCGCACGACATCGCAGATCTTTCGAATTTAGGAGTTTCGTACTCTGTCTCTGATGGCTACTTCCGCGATGTGTCAGAAAGTTTTCATTTCGGTGGTTCTTTAGAGGTTGTTCTTTCTCGTGGTATGGGCTCTTTTTTCAAAACCATATTCATTATCGGTCTTACACAGGTTTATATATTTTTATTTTACTCTTGATCAACATGTGTTTGTTTCTCCACATAGTAGTTCTCAAGGATCCAGCTACAATGGCAGTTTTATTTGCATGTTCCTCATAAATTTCTTTTTAACTTTCATATCCAATACTCTATTAGTTTAATCGTTTTGTACTAATAAAAGTACAAAAATCAACAAGGTTTGTTAACCAAATTTTCATTTAATAAAAAAGTTAAATTAGATTTTTTTAACAAAGACTCTGATAAACAAAAATATGATTCTAGTTTTTTTAAACAATATTTATAAAAGTAACCTTTTAAATTACATGTAAATTTTTCAAATATAAAAGTGATATTTGAGTTGTAAGGTTAACCATATTTTTCACTCGAATCTAAGTAAATATCTTTTACTATAATTTTATACCATAAGGTTCATGCATTAAAATTATTGTTAGTATGAAAAAACACCATCTCGTTTCTTAGCCTATCCGGCTCTTTATTATTATTTTTTATACGCTACAAAGTAACATTGACAAAAAAATACGTAGAAGGAAATCATTTTTATTACATAGGTAAAAATCATAATATAAAAGAAAATAATACAAATTAAATGGAAAACTTAAGTAGTAAAAAGAGAATATAAGTATGATTGTAATAATTACACTCTTAAAAAAGTGTAAAATATAGAATAGAATAAATCAGATCCATTGTAATATTTAAGGTAATAAATTAACAACAAGTAAAAACAAACTCATGTAATAAAGACCCAAGATAAATATAATATTAATAATTAAAGTACAGGCTATTGAATTTATCTGACAGAGATTGTTTAAGGCAGGACATTCGCTGCTAATGCATGTTTCGGTGTTTTTTCGGAAATGTGGGTTTTTATTATTCATTTTATTGTCAGAATGTATATGCTAGACTACATTTTTTAGAACGATAGTTTAAATAGAATTTTTTTGTTATATAAAAGTAATACATTAAACATCATTTACAATAATTATGAAAATATGAGCATATATGAGGACAGGCCGCGGCAAAAAAAATTGTTTTCACTCTCAGAAAGAATCAATAGATTCTGAATATTTATATGTTCGCAGAATGTGTTTTCTTACGAGTATAAAGCAGGCTGTATTAAAATAATTAAGAAATATTCAGCATTATTAAGGTTATAAATAATGAAATTTGCAACAAATTTTTTATGATTTGAAAACGACAGAGATGATTTTAAAAATATATTGTATTTACTCTTGAAATTTGAATACGATAAATTCAACAATCATCAGAAATCTAAATACGCATGCAAAAAAAACATAGAAGTTATAATCGTTTTGTATTACTTTGTTACATGAGAATTAAAAAAAAAACAATGAAATAAAATCCAAAAACCTAACTGCTTAATAAATGAAGAAGGCTTTTCATGCCACTCTTCCCCTACCTGTAATATAGTTTAAGATTTTATATGTCCGTAAATGAGACATTCCTATTCTGCAGGTTGCGCGCTAAACTTACAGGAATAGTGAGACTGCAAACTGACTTATTCTCTACTTAGACTCTAAATTCATGTGAAACACTGTTATTAGAATTGCTAATCGCTGCAATTGCTAACAGCTTCAACTTTTTAAAAACACCCTTGTCTGAGTTTACAAATAAAGGCTTGCTCGCGTCTCTAGTAGCTGAGTAAGGCTGGTTGCTGGAAGCTTTCGAAGTGGTTGCTAGCCGAAGGTTTTCGTCGTGCAGGTGCAACACCTTAATAAAACTACTCCAACTAACGAAGTCCAGATATATAATATAGCCGCAGACGATGTATTTTTTGTACATGATTAATTATTTAAATTTTTAACACCTGTTTTAAAAAATGAACGTATATTTTTTAATAATATTACTTTAACAGTAGCAAAATACCTTTACCGTAATATTTTTATATTATTAAAAAGAAAACACTTTATTTAAACCACAATTTATTGAATTATCAACATGTTTCGGGGCCAATGGTCTTTTCACAATTAAAAAATTAAACATTATAGATATAAACAAAAACAAAAATCGTCACTACACACTTGGGAGTTAAATGGTACAATATTATATTGTTGTCACAAAACAAATTAGAAATTTAAAAATAAGAGCATTTCAGAAGGAAGTCAAATCCTTAAATACGGATAGAGATGTATTGTATCATTGCCTACATGTTACAAATGGTTTCTGTTTAATAAAAACTTCTACGTCTAATTTGGCTTGTAAATAAAAACTCGAGCTATTGGCTCACATTTAGGAATTTTTAGAGTGTAATAAGATGTAATTTATTAATAAAAACAAATAAATAAATAAATATATGAGAGTTAAATAACTAATTAGGGACTTATGTGAAAATAAATTGAAAAGATAACGTTTACAAAAAGAATTTAATTAATTGTGATACTATATTTGCCATTAACAATATTTGTAATTTACAATTTAACTAATTGTTATTTTATGTAATTTGAATCTTATTGAAAAAATTCTAAGCCCTTGTTAATATTGAAAGAATGGTTTGTTTCCAAAAAACAAACCATTTTTTTTTATGTTGATTGTTTTTATTAATTTTATAAAGCCTTAACAAAAACTCTATAAATATAAACCTTTATGTTCTCAATTTCAAAAAAAAAATACACTTTTCTTTAGTTAGAATAAACTATGATCTACAATTTAAAATAAACTATTTGCAAAGAGCACATACTAGACCAACTTTATGTTGTAATTTATTTTCATCTTCGTGTATCAAGTCTTAGATATTTTTCGTAAACTGGACACAGTGTACGATTCACTTTTTCTTCTTCTTAATATAAATATTTATTTTAATTATTATTAGGTATATGGAATAATAATTGTTTTTTAAATAAATTTTTATAAGAAAACTACTAATGTTCATGAATATTTTTAAGGAATAATTTATTAAATAAACCCGCAATAAGCCATAATCATTTATATTTTATTGTGTATACCGCATACGAGTAGGTACTTTCTAAAGTTCTGATAAATTCAGTCATTTGTTATTCACAAATATACAAATATAACATCAACTCGTTTTTACGCGGATTTTTTTAACAAGATTTAGAAATAACACGGTCCAAAAAATATAATGAAAACAAATTTTTGCTGTATTTTTAAAACAATTTTTAAGAAATCTTGCGTAGTCAAAGTCAAGATTAGAATGAATGTTGATTTATAAATTTATAAATTTCTGTTAAAAAAATATTTTAGGGGCTAATAAGGTGAATATTATATTACTAGGTGTAACCTGTCAAAATTGACGGTATTTTTACATGTCGATTCTTAAAGAATAAATATTAATTTATTAATAATAATAAAAAATGAAGAAAAAAAGAAATGTTTATACTATAAAGAAGTTGTGGACGTTACACGAAGTTACGACAGACGAATGACGGATGGACAACGAAATTATTGTATTTGGGATACTATATTACATTGCGTTGTAATATTTTTCGTTAATTAAAATCCGCATGTATGTCAAATATTTATAAAAAATATTTTTAGAAATTATTTTTATTTGTTATATATTATTAACTTTTTTATGCGACTCTTTATACCAAAATGTTGTAATTTTTTCAAATAACGCTTTTTTAATATAGGGAACCAACTTTGGATTTTTCTATGTGTAATCTATCACTTTTTTTAATTTTTATTCTATCACGGTTTTTTGTGGAACGTATTCATCGTGTAAAAAAAGAGATGGGTGTATGTATATCTGAAGATTTCAAATAATGGCAAAGGATTGATATACTCGATAGGTAGCTACAAAGGGGGCCCTTCGCAATTACTCTCCCTAGGTACAACAGGTCGTAAATGCGACTACAATGCTTGCTCTTGAACATGTTATTTTATATACACAGCTGCTATTGTGCCGGCATTTCTTCTCATTTCTCATTTAAATGCGGTCGACGATATTGCGCGCGTATAATACCCATCGTGTACGCCCATACGTACGACCATGAGGTTGCAGAACTCATGAAATCGTAACACGCCAAGGATTATGGCTTATTGTCCTTCACGCCGACCGTTCTCTGCAGGTGGTCTTCAAGATCGAGAGATTCTGTAATCGTAGCAGCTTCCGAATGCACTAAACCGAAATGCAATAAACGCTGATCGCTTGCCACGTCTTTGATACCCAATTACTCTGAATGAGGTTATAACATCATTTTCAAATAAATACAATTGTAAAATGTTTTATTTACTTATTTCTTGTTTATTTTTATTGTTTGGACAGTAATTTTGTCAAAAAAATTGATTATTTTATTTGTATATATCTACTTTTATGTGAGTTTTTTTTCACCAACATGTATCAGAAATCATCATTCCATCATCAGTGTGCTGTATAACTCTTAAATTATAATAAAAATATAATATAAAATATTTATAAAAAATATTTTTTAGAAATTGTTTTTATTTGTTTTATATTACTAAATTGTTTACGCTATTCTTTATACCAAAATGTTGTTATTTTTTCAAATAGGTTTTTTTTTTGTTATACAGCACCCTGATGATGGAATGGTAATTTCTGAAACATGTTGGTTAAAAAAACTCAAATAAAAGTAGATATATACAAATAAAATAATCAATATTTTTTAAAACTGTCAATCTAAATCAATTGAAAAAAAAGTAATTTTGCCGTTTATTATTATATAATGTAATCTTTTTGAGCACATCGCACTATCTATTTGCAGGAGGGGGAAATTGTCACTGAATTTTACTTTCTATATTTAGCCTATATTTTAATTCTACCGGCAAGTGGACGATTTGTAGAAATATGTTGCTTTAATGTGTTTTTACATGGGTGTATTGGGGTGAGATGTATTGCTTTGTGTCTGTGGTGAAATTTGGATTTGTTCTAATATTAGAAAAAACCTAAATTTAATCACACAATGTTTATTTATTTATGTAACTAATACATTTTTGCAGAAAACATTGAAAATATAAATATTTTTATTTAAAATAATATTGATACATAAGAAAAAAGGAGAACGTTCAATTAAAGACGCCCGACAAATACTGTAAAATAACTATTATTTATGTTTCATTAAGTCTCATAGTAGGAGCTATCGAAGTTTGTATATTCTCTTCTCCAATTATTATTTTTATTTTTTAACAATCAGACCGTCAACAGCAAGTGCTCCTATTGGTACTAGATGCAGTGAATACATTGAAGTACCGCTTAGCATACGGATTTTTAATCCGATAAACCATTTGTTTAAAGCAATCGTTTAAATTTTTTAACAATAAAACTGTTGCTCTATCTATCTAATCTGTTTATCTATGGCATACTGGAAGTGTGACATATTTGCAAGACGCACACGGCTATGCACTTCTGTGTAATGGAGAACAGCTGATAGACATAGAATTCAGAGGATCTGAATAAATTGTTGCGCAGTCTAGAAAAGTGTTTTAATATAAATAACCAACAAGAAAAAAAGTGATCTTCTTCTCTATCTCGAACAAACATGCATCGGGAAAGTTGCATTTCAGTTACGGAGGAGGAGCTACATAACGCGGACATTTTCTTTTTCAAAAAAATTCTAATATAATAATAGTTCAATATTTACATTTATAAGTGCTAATAAAAAAATAATCATCTTGTAAAAAACCGGTTTATATCTAAATTTTACCTTCCCAAGGTTATGTAATCCCTTAACAATAAAATTTAGTCCATTGTGAGCGCATATAATATTACCATCCGTAATATTACCGAAGATGTTAAAATTTTATTGAGACATGGACCTAGATTAAGTTATAATAACGATTACGATTAGAAAGCGTAGCTGAAATAAGATACACCTGACACATTACTTATTCCAATATATTTGGTTTTTAATTGAAATATCTCACAGCTTCCAAAATGCATGAAATGCGCTTATTTATTAAAACGAATGCAGCACAATGGCGTAACCGGTCGGTTATTTGAATGGCGGGGTTACGGACACCGGAACATCGAATAACGAATATTTATGGAGTAAGTTTCACGTTAATGAGGATTTATGCTCTCGAAGATCACGTGTTTTCACACTGTCAATTACCTGCAGGCATGGTGGGGAACGGAACGAACCGGAACCAGCAGAAAGCCTCCGATCACGCGCGCATGTGCCTCCATGTCATCCCGAGGGCAGCTTGGTTTCATTTATGTAGGGAGCCATCTACCGAGTTTTGTAACGTGTCGTTCAGATTCAGTGACAGCTGCGCACAAGACAGGTGCACCCACAGACAATTGCACACTACTGTACTCTTCGAGTATGTTTATTTATTTACGTGTACGCGGTACGATGCATGGCACGATTGGAAAAATTTATAAAAAACAGAGATATATAAAGCATTCAAATTAATAATCAAAAAGGCAGTTCATATTTTGAAATAGCTCATTAAAATCAAAAATGATAGAAAGCAGTCAAATAAAAAAAAATCACAGAAAACTAATTGAATAAAACATTGTATGTGGGGCATAAAAGCAAAGGAAGAAATATCAAAAACAGACATCGAGGATTACTAATTTATAATTTACTTTCGGTTCTTCTTCTTAATTTTTATTTTTATATTTAATATATTTAATAAAATACTTAAATTCGAGATTTTACAGGAAATATAGACCAAAAATTTATAGGAAAGATGATTTTGGATAGGATAGATACATAAAATTCAGTACGTTTTAAATTAGTCATCCTCGTTGACTGCGTTCAAAATATATATATATATATATATATATATATTTTTTTTTTGATATTGCTGCCTTTGCTCTTTTAACCTACATATATGCAATATCCAAAAAAAAATTAGAAAAATGTTTTAAATGCAGTCACCGGGATTACTTATTTAGAATGTACTAAATTATAGATGTTATTATCTATCCCTTCCAAAACCATGTTGCCTAAAAATCCTACAAAATCTCGTATTCAGTACATTCAAAATTAATAATCCTCGATGACTGCATTGAAATTTTTTTTGGGTTGTTGCTTTTGTTTTTATACCCCACATATGATGTGAAAAATGAAAACAATAAACAATAAAACATTCAGAATATTTTTGAGTGTGTTCAAATCTTTCAGAACAGTGCTGGATTTATGTCACAGAGACATTATTAATCAATTAATGTATATTATAGATATCTCACAGAGATGAAACTGTATTTCTTATAGGAAAGTAGGTATAGAAGTCATTTTTAGATTTTCTCATTAGCGACATCTGTGGGGATTTAGGGTAATGAAAATGGCTTTGTACAGGCCGCATGGAAAGGCGATTACAACTCATATGTGAAAGCTTTCCACGCAATTTGAACATATATACAACTTCCAAAAAATGAATAAGCATGGTATATTCTATCATGAGTGGAAATGGCGAATGTTACATTGTGTAAAGTGATCACTTAAGCCAACCATAAGATAGGTCATAAGTCCTATGTACACCCAAATGACTTCTATACCTACTTTCCCATAAGAAATACAGTTTCATCTCTGTGAGATATCTATAATATACATTAATTTAATAAAACATTATCGGAATGGTACTATTAAAACTATCGCTGTCTCACAACCGACTGCATGTTTCTTTTGAAAGTAGTCAAGCTGTCATGAAATACATCTACAAACTCACTGTACCCATTGCCCAGTCTACGTAGTGTTGGAAATGATGAGCGTATGTGGTATTTTGTTCTCGAAATTGAACAAATAAATCGAAAATGGATTTTGCTCCTTTACAATTTTTTTAAGACAATTCTAGGGTTTTGTAATCCCGTGTACTTACTATGTCTTAGAGATTCGCCGTACCGTGTCTTACTTTACACCTTCCGTCAAACATTAATTAATTGTTCGTTAATTAATGTCAATACATTAATTAACGAACAGTTCAGATTCGTCAATTCGTTCCCCGTAATTTAATTTTATTTGTAATTTCAAACTTTTCATGATAATAGTTAATAATAATAATAGTAATCTTTGGATAATTTATAGAGCGCCGTTTTCGCGAGTACTCACCTCAAGGCGCTTTATGCAGAAAATTATTAATTATTAATATTGCATAACAACTTACTGCTAAAAAAACTTATTTACTATTACTTATTCCCTAGGTGGCATGCAAGACATGGAATTAACGTTTAATACTATAATAGTTGCGAGTGCCTGGAAGAATTAGGTATTTTCGCAGAGTGCACACTAGGAGTGGAAAACACACACTAGTGTACGTATTTATGGTTTTGGGTAACATTTATGCGCACGGGTCGACTGATAAATTGAAATTCGGGTACGAGGGTTCAAATTTTTGTCTCTTCTTCCCAATCTCAAGGTTGATCTCATAGTTTATCTTCGGACTAGAATCTCAATACGTTTACACGGTATTCAGATCGAAGTCATCTGAGATGTTCAAGTGTACGCTTTTTATCTCATCCCTGGATATGGGCCTTAAGGATAATTATGACATATTGACATACATTCCAAATTGAGAATATTAATCATACACATGATTGTGTAATTGCACAGCTGCACTTAAGTCTAGAATAATTTGGAAACAACAAGAAATCGATAGAACACATGAAAATATAAGAGAGGCTTCCAAAAAATAATGTTCTTTGTATGTGTGTTGGTGGAATTATACGGAGTCCATAGAAGTCGAATCTGAGCGTGGCGCGAATTGACACACATATCTACTGTGAACCGTACGATAGACAAAAGTGTGGCGAATTAAAAAAATACCTATGTGGAATATTCTAGTGAAGATTAGTGTGAATTACGAAATATTGCTCCAGCTTTAGTTTTTGTCCAGTGATTTTGCGTAATTTTCCTGGGTTATTTCTCTTAGTATGATTACAAGTCTTGGATATAAAATACCACATTTCCTCAACTATTCTCTGTCCTACCAATTGAGAAAGAATTATGTCTCCAAACAAGTTTTTTCGGTTCCCCTCAGTTTTAGGTGTATTCATTAGCATTTTAAAGACTTTAATATATTTTCATCCCATTAATAGGCGTTCATTTAGAGACATTTACATGGAAAATAAATTAATAAGCGCGGAACGATCTAAGGTTGATTTTTATTTGTTTTAACGTATGTATCTGTAGTATGAATAACTTCATTTAAACTAAAGTACGTATTTTAACTGTTAAATTTGTCGTTGAAATAATTATTGAAATTAATTAGAAAAATGCCATTGCCAGTATGTCAAACACGCGCGAAATATTTTTTGTGTTAAATGTCGCTGTTGATTTAAAAATTTAAATAAATGAATTAGTGAGCATGCCAGAAAAATTATTGACAAGTAAAATTTTCGCGATATAGAATTTTTATAATCAATTCGTTGTGAGAGCGTGTTAACAGAACCTCCATCGTATCAGGGTGCTTCAGCATACGCTGTAGAGACGCGGGCTGACACTGTCCGCACCAAAGGACTCCTCAGAACAACTGAAATAAAGGTGCTGAGATCCATTACTGGAAAAAATCTACGTGACCGTGCCCGAAATGAAAAGTTACAAAATAAAGGAATAGCAGGAAAAAGAGGAACAGCAAAATAGAGGAGCCAGAATCTCCTTCTGGATGGAGTAAATCCAGAAGGAGATTCTGACAGGATCACGAAGCCAGCATGGACTCGACATGGAGCATACAGCGGCGAATAAAATGCTCTCTGGACGACGCCCACCGGGGAGAGCACCGAAAAAATGGAGGGATAGCTGGACCTCGTCATCCCAGGAGGCGTACTTTTCTTTAATAGGTAACAGTTATGTAGTTTTATAAAAAAATATGTAGCTTTATGACAATCATTTCATCATTTAATTTGGGTGCGCTGCGTTAAGCTACATAATATGATTTTTAAGTTACATAAGTCTTGGTAGGTACTATGGATTTAAAATCATTCCACATTTAACTTCCCTTTTTTTAAAAAAAACATTCTACAAATAAAATCATCTTACATTTACAGTTGTCTCTTTGGCTTGGCGGCCCTCGTAGTCCAAAATGCATGACACTGGCTACTCACACCGAGGCTTCCGGGTTCGAGTCCTGTTGCCGTCACAATCAATCAATCATAAACGTAAAAAAAATCATTCTACATTTAAAATCTACATACATATAGCATATAATAAACATTTTACATTTAAAATCTATAATTTCTATATTCTACATATTATTATGAATTTAAAAGCGTTCTACATTTTACATAGCTTTAATTTATTTTTTTGAGTTATTTTAAATCATTTTACATTTAAAATTTTTCTACGTTGAAATTATTCTATTTTTATTTACCTACTAATATTTTGGTAGATAATTAGCCCTCGTGCCTCCGGTGTTGGAAAAAGGACTCCTAGTATTAACTTTTCATAGCTCAACAACCTGCCTCATGTTATCCGATCGGTATCGTGTCTTGAGACAGGTAAAAGCTTTGTTTTAAAGTATTTATACATTTTATAACGCCCAAATAATATATATCTTCAAATGTATGCACATATGTGTAGATTTGCTTCCCTCAGCGTTATTTAATTATATATTTGCATAAATCGTCTATTTGCCGCTTCCTAATTAAATGAAATACAGTAAATGTCTCTAAAGTGTTCATCGGATATAATTTCTCGCCGTGTTTGTTTCTTATCAATGACATTTCTTCGATTTTCAATTTTCATTTGACATTAAAGATACCGAATCCGCCGCGACCGGTTCTCCCCGCTTCACCGCTACTTCTCCCCCTCTTCACCGCGCAGTGGCTTTGCTAGTGGACATTACGATATTACAAAACCTTCAAATTGTTCATAAAATTAAACAAAATGCGGTTCTTGAACATTATAGAATAATATGATTGAGAAGCAGGAAACGGACGTTTCCGAAACATGTAGTGAAACAAGTGCTCAAATATAAGTGGAAAAAAACAAAGTTCGTTCTTTTATTTCATAATTTGTTCATTGTTGATATATTTCTGGTTTCCGATTCGATTTTGTCCTTCTTTAAAACATATTGGGCCTTGATTAAAGCGAGACTTTGATTTTCCGGGCCTTCTAGAATAAGGAGACTGAAAATATGATGATAAGTCAATACTAGAAATTTTGTACGTCAGAAATATATAGGCACATGTAGAAATATGTAAAAAAAGGAGTAGATCAGAGGCGTAGCTACAGTCTTGGCACTCAGGGATCCGAGCTCTAGGAGGGTCCAGAACCGCTGCAAATCGCTGCTGATCACTAAGCAAAACTAAAGAGATAAAATATCCAATATTCATAATTGTTCCTGATTTTATACTATTTTTTTTATTTATATATCTTTACTTTGTTAATAATACCTACATAAATTTATCACATTATATTTTAATTCTGTGATTTGACGTCTGCATTCTTTTTCAAAAATGTTCATTTTTGTTTGTTTTTTTATAATCTCTGTTAGATTATTGTTTTCCTTCAGTTCTTTATAATACAAACAATTTCGCATATTTGATTTCTTTCTATTTGGAATTCTTATTTTGTTTTCATTTCTTGCATATTCATTCATTCTTGCCCATGAATATCTATCTGTGTTATATGTAATTTTATTTTTGAAGTATTTTAGCATTATATCATTTAAAATTTTGAATATGAAAATAATTGTGTACTGAACACTGACATTCAGGTATTATATTTGCCTAATAGTAGTGCCACGAAAATTATTAAATTTTATCAGGAAGTCTCCGTAAATAAATTTTTTCTCAGGGTTTCAAAGACTGGAGTTTTATGGGGTATTTTTCCATGTGGGGTATGCACCTTTTCTTTCCTGGTAGAAGTCTCCATATATATCTCTTTATGAAATATCTTAATCTATCGTTTTTCTAAAATTGCACTCTTTGATAAACAGATAGTGAAAACATAAATTTTGTTTTGACAATACAGCATCAATTTAACAGCATAACCTAAGTCTACGTCTAGTGCGCGCCACTGGAAGATTTTGTGAATCTGTAAGAATTTCGTGGGCGCAATACTAGAATTTTTGCAGTTTTGAGATATTTGTTACAATTTTTTTTTCTAAAAGTTAACTATTTAATGCTTAAACAAGATAATTTATACATGTTTTTATAAAAGTATGCTATTAATAATTTAAAAAAAAATAGACAAAAAAATGACTAAAACTAAATGTTAAATGCCATAACAAGATATTTGGTGATATATATTTATATATACTTTTTTTTCAATTGGTTGAGCAACTTTGTAGATTGACATTATAATTTTTTTATACTTTTATTATATGTTTTAATCTACTATATTAATATAATACGAAACATGTAGGTGTAATATTAATTACACCTACGTATTTCGGAAAAAAACTTTTCCATCGTCAGGGTGTTTTATATAAGTCAAAATATTAGGTCCTTACATATGAAATTGGCGTTTTGCCGTACTGGCAAATTTGATCTCAAATATCTTCTCTTTGGTTAGGAATTCCAAATCCAAATTTATACAGCTATTTACTCATGTATTTGTGTTTTGAAAATTATAGTTCATTTGTTTTTTCCTCAATTGTTTTTTTCTTTGCGTCACTCAGTTTACAAAATGAAAAACTTGAAATATCGCGTTATTTACGAGTACGAGTTCCACCGTGGCACCAGTGCTGCAGAAACGGCTCGAAGGATTAATGATGTGTATGGCGACGGTGCCGCAAAAGAAAACACAGTGCGTTTTTGGTTCCAACGTTTTCGTTCTGGAAATTTCGACCTGCAGAACAAGCCCCGTGGACGGCCGGAGACCAAAGTTGATAATGAAGAATTGAAGGCTATTGTGGAAGCGGATCCATCGCAAACCACATCCGAGTTAGCTGCAGGCTGCGGTGTTAGTGATAAAACTGTTTTAATCACTTGAAGCAAATTGGTAAGGTGTGAAAAAGCTTGAAAAGGTGTGGTACCTCCACGAATGAGTGTGAAGCAAAATCCACAAACGCGCGGTTGCCTGCTGCGTTCCATACTCACCCGGCACCAATTATGAAGGGATTTTAAATCGAATCATTACCCTGCTGATGAAAAGTGGATGCCTCTGTCGTAAATCGGAAGCGCTCATCGCAATGGCTGAACCCTGCCGAACCAGCCAAACCATGCCCCAAGCGAAAATTGACTCCAAAAAAGTTACTTGTGAGCGTTTGGTGGACTAGTGCTGGTGTCGTTCACTACAGCTTTCTTAAATCTGGCCAGACGATTACGGCAGATGTCTATTGTCAGCAACTGCAAACCATGATGGAAAAGCTAGCTGCTAAACAACCGAGGCTGGTTAATCGCTCTAGGCCACTGCTGCTTCATGATAACGCTAGACCACACACTGCACAACAGACGGCTACCAAATTAGAGGAGCTTCAATTGGAATGTCTAAGACATCCACCGTACTCTCCGGACCTTGCCCCAACAGATTATCATTTTTTTCGAAATTTGGATAACTTATGCAAAGGAAAAAATTCAACTCCGATGGGGCAGTCCAAACCGCCTTCAAAGATTTTATTGATTCCCGTCCGAATGGTTTTTTTAGTAAAGGGATCGATGAACTACCTATGAGATGGCAAAAGTGCATAGATAGCAATGGTACATACTTTGATTAAATAAATATATTATATTAAAAAAAATCGGCTTTATGTTCCTCCCATACTAAACGTCAATTTCATATGTAAGGACCTA
>JADDOH010010509.1:0-54195 GCA_016648135.1 Agrypnia vestita
CGGAGGCGGAGGCGAGGTTCCGTTACAACCCTAGTTGGGACTCTGGCCTCGTGACCCAAAGGTCGCGGGTTCGAACATCACTCCAGATCAGCAAGTTAGTCCTATTTTCGTAGCACAAGCGTTTAGCTTAGTTTGAAAATAGTAAGAATATTGATGTGACGCGTTTTCCGTGTTCGCATCTCTATTTAAATAAAAAAATCATCCACCTTTACAATGAACTTGCGTTACAAGTGCATTTTTAACAATAATCATAATAATAAGTATTAACCTTCGGCTACCGGAATATCGAAAATAGAATCGAGGGCCGGATCGGTGAACGTCATTTGACTGTCATACTACACATTATCATTTCATTTTCATTTAGTTTTTTATTCTTTGGAATATTTGTGGGGATTGCAAGAAATGCCAGCTCAATATCATCTATGATTATTAAATAGTAAAAAAAATATAAAAAATTGGGGTTAATTTGTATCCCGCTTCGCAACGGGAGTGTTAATAATCAATAAATTGTATACAGAGTCGGACAGAAAACGTGTAAAATCACTTTGGAATCAACATGTTATTGAAATTAACAGCATTGGATGATAATAAGACGAAAGAGATCGGTCGATCCTGGAATATAAAAATAATACGGAATAATTACTAACTGGATCAATTTCCAGAGGTTGTAAGATCAATTAAATTATAGATATTACGTGTCCTCTCCAAGATGGCGCGTATTCATTGCATTATCGCCCTTCTGTAACACCTGCACGTACAACGACAAAATCATACCTATATCCAAGGTGCAACAATAGGTACCTATTAAGATTCCTAATGGGAAAAAAATTTATGTAGGTATTAAAGTATACATGTCTCGTAGCATTAAAACTTTTATTTGACGTCTACTAACGCGAATGAAATTTTAATATTCTATATAAGTTACTGTAGTGATAGTCGAATGTTTTACAGAAAATACCTCAGAAATATTGAAAAAAATATATACTACCCTGAAGTTTTTGTTTTGTTTGTTTTTTGTTTGAATTGTGTAACGTTTTTATAATTCCTTTAATTCCTTGATGCTCTAAATGCGGCTGGATTGCCTGATCTACAGCCATAGTACATCAGCTCTAGTAGCTATGAAGCTATGAATCAATTATTATAATGTACATCTGTGTGTTTTGTAAAAAAATTCTAGCAAAGAACCCTCAAAATATTTTACTAGAATTGAAATGCTGCAATGTTATAAATATCAGCAGATATTCAGAGGGCAAAGACGAAGGGAAATTAAGTTATTAGAATCGATTATTGATGCTAATAAAATAATTTAATTAACAGGTTTACTTGTACGTTGTCATTAACTACGAACCGCGACCCTTATAAGAAATAATACCCGAAGCACATTGCGAACGAGGGCAATTATTATGCTAACTAGACGTCGAGTCTATTATTGAGAATTGTATATGCCGAATAGAGCGGGAGGTAATCTGTTTGAGAGGATATTTAACTACAGGGAGCTCTCGCTGCGACTACATAAACCTTATATATCGAGTCTGCCGTTTTATTACGAGTGCCTCCGTAAATCACCGCTCGTGCAATGCTTTAGCGCCGCTCGTCTCGAGATCTGCAGCAAATGAAATTTTTAATAGTCGTGAAACGAATAGGTAGCATATTCCAGTTAAAGTCTTTGAAGTATTTTATCGCATAGAGTCGGAGATGTACTATCACATGGGAAATGCGTTGCCTGTATGCATCTCTCAAAGGCTTTATAGGCCTGTATCAGCTAAGCTCCAATATTCAGTCAGATATTAACACATTTTGAGCGGGGAGGGTATTAGGTAGTACCCGTTCGCTCGACTAACGTCCAAGTGCGGGACGGGTATTAACACCTTTTAAGTAAATTTAGGTTATTTTTTTTTTTTTCAAATGTTTGAGCAACTTTGTAGATTGACATTTTAAATAAATAATTTTATTATATGTTTTAATCTACTGTATTCATTAATTACACATGTTTATAAACTTTCATGCAAAGATTGTACTGCGTTTTATATTGGAAAAACCGGAAGAAATTTTAATGGAAGAGTTAAAAAGCATTTGAGATGTCTGAATAATCATGATTTTTCTTAATTTTCAAATCATTTATTAGAAAATGATCGCTGTTTTGATACAAATTTAGGACTTTCTATTTTACACATAAATAATTTTGGTCTGAAATCGAATAATTTAGAATCATTAGACATTAGTAAAGCACGTAAAAGTAAACAAAATATTTAATACAACAAAATAAATTTATCTACTAGTCCAATTCTAAAAAAAATTCCAATAATTTGTGTAATCCAGAACTTCAGCAATAATATTTAAAAATATATTTTTTTAATAATTTAGAAAACCAAAAAACAAAAGGCACCATTCATTTTGATATTTTGACATTTATACAATACCGTGACGTAAAACCAAACGTCTAAAAGTAAACATCGCTGACGGTGGACGGAGGGAGGTGGAGCGGGGTGATGGAACTGTTAATTTTTAATCGTCATATACTTTTACAACATATGAAAATTAAGTAATTAATTATAATTAAAATAGCTTCCACGCATTAACTGAACCACTGAACTGACGAACGGTTATTCTTGAACGTGAACTGGATAGTTCATTCTATCTGGGCAGTGAACAGTTCAAAAAGAACAGTTCGTTCATGAGCAACCGATACTCAACTCTAGCCAAGGGCGATTTAGCCACAAATTATTATCGAATAAAATAAGATTAATATTGTTTTGAAATTCGAATGGATGAAAAAATGGATGATATCATTCCGTTTAAAGCATAAAAATCTTCAATGGGTACATTCATTAATATATATAAATTTTTTTTACTTAAAATAGTTTTATTTAATGATGGATACATTTAGGATAAAAATCTGTCAAAATACATAAACAAAAGAAGCAATCCTGACTAAATTATGAGTTTTAAATCTTTCAACACACATCGTTATAAACATATGCGAATAGTCATGGAAATAATCGACTTTTTTACGACGAGTTAGCATTTCTTTCAACATTTCTGATTTATCTTCTGTAAAACATTGTGTTACCATTAATGTAACTTATATCGAAAATACAGTAATTAGCTTATTATATTATATTTTTTTATTGTGTAGTATGTAAAGTATTCGTGAGATCGTTATAAAAATGGTGCACAACAATTTTATTAACTACAATTTAAATGATATAAAAAAACGTTATAATATTCCGTTAGAACACTTGAAGAATTCTCGTAAAATAAATCTAGTATACCTACATTAAAAATATATTATTTATATGTTTTATATGTTGTATGTAATGCTTCAACTTAAACTGCTTGATCCATTTTTTTAAAATTTACTTGAAGAAAAATGAATTAAACAGTGAAAATAATTATGAGTAATATAAAATTGATTTTTATATTACACACACACACACACAATCAGTGGCATTAGATCATGACACTTTCTACTCTAATTACTACTTATATTTGTTTCAGTCAGATTTGATGTCTGTAAAATCGTTTAAATTTTGATAGTGTCCGGATCTTCTTAGATCACCACCACATCGTGCATTTTTCACAGTTGTATATTTTTATTAATCGTTCGTTTAGTTTTTTATAAATTAAAACTATTTCAACTTCAGAACGTTAGTTATATATTTTATTATATAAACCTCAAATAATCATAAACAAATATTTCAGTCACTTTTATACTATTCAAGTTTTAATCTCTTTATTTCATTGCCTATATTTATATATTTCCTCTTATCTTTTATATTACTTACATTGGCTCTTTTTTTAAATTTTAAACTTTGTAATTTATATTTATAATATTGAGCCCATAACAAAATACCTTCTACGTATGTATTTTTATTGTTATATATAAAAAAAACACAAGTTATTATGTGAAAGGTGTTAGGAGATGTACCCAACCAAAGTTTCTAGAATGAATGACACGTAATATTTAAAGGGTGATAAAATTAAAAATAAGTTTCGAATATCTCGAGATTAAAGTGATAAGTGTGTGAAAGAAAAAAAACATTTTTAATCAATCAATGCAAAAAGGATCTCGTGTCACTATGTAAGGTCATAATCACACCGTAAGAATATACCGAAGAGAATTTTCTGAATTAATCGAGTGATCGCAACCGTCAGCCATGTGGGAAGGTCGAAGGGACTCTCAGGAGAGGAGGGTGGTGGTGAATAGGGTGAGGCCGATGTGGGCCAATCAGGAGCTAGGTGGGAAACCTCCCCGCCCCCCGCCGTCCGTGGTGTCGGACACACCGCCGCAGAGACCGCAGGCGGAGACTTACGACATCTTCTGCAAGGTGAGTGCACTACAATATTATTATTATTAAATGCGTGATAATTTTTAAAGGTTGGAGCGTATGAAGGGTATTCTTTTTCATAAAATTATTTCTATGTTTTAAAATTCACATCTACCAGCGACTAATAGAGGTTGACTAATGGCGGTTTTGAAGCAGCTCATCTCGAGAAAGAATTTTTGAAATATATGTATGTTCAAGAGTTCGTATGCTTAAGCGCCATCATATATTCTATTTTTGTTCACCGTACCATTCCCATGTTTAAATTCACATCTTATCACAGTACTTCACTAGAACTCATTTACACAATTGATTTTGCTTCTTATAGCAAAAATTTACGCAATGGTACGCAATACAGCCCAGAAGAAAAATACGACATTTCATATGCACCAACCTACAGAATATTCTTTATATTTTAAGCTGGTTTTTGTAAACATGGAGTTTTCTTCGATGGGTAAAATGAAGAAAATTTTGAACGATTTAAAATACGCTTGATTTTACTTGGTAGTTTTGTCCATTTTCTAAATACACTCGCAAGGTCTAAACATTCATCAAAACTTATTAAACTAAATCAATTTTTTAAATCTACGACTCAAACAATTAAAATAATTATTGATTGTCATTAATTTTCAAGGCCACGAGCGAGTAAAGTTTTAATCTCAGGTTCATTATTTATTCTTCTTCATCAGCCTTCGTCTTTCAACTGCTGGATATAGGCCTCTTCCTTATTTTTCCATTCTTCCCTGTTGCTGGCTAATTGTATCCATTTCTTTCCCCCACAGCAACAATATCATCGGCGCATCTCTTTTGAGGTCTTCCGATGCCTCTTTTATTTTCCCAAGGTCTCTATTTCAGAACTCTGGGAGGCCATCGTTTAGTATCCTGTCTTGCAACGTGTCCTGCCCATTGCCATTTTAGCTTCGCTACACGATCCATGATATCCACTACTCTAGTTCTGCGCCTAATTTCGTCGTTTCTAATTTTATCTCTTAGGCTTACTCCGAGCATGGATCTCTCCATGGATCGTTGCGTGCATTTGAGCTTTTCTATACTTTTCTTTGTAAGGGCCATAGTCTCCAATCCATACGTCATCACTGGCAGTATGCACGATTCAAAAACTTTTTAGGCTAATTGGGATCTCTTTGTTCTCGAAGATATGTTTGAGTTTGCCAAAAGCAGCCCAGCTCATTCCTATTCGTCTTGGCAATTCTGCTGTTTGGTTCTCTTTATACATTTTTATCTTGTGTCCTAGGTATATATATTCATCTACTATTTCAATATTATTACCATTGATTGTGATGACTTTGTTCTCTGGACTCAAAATTTTTGTTTTCTTTATGTTCATCTTAAGACCAACTTTGCTCGAAGCTTCGTGTAGTTCTTTTAGCATTATACTTAGTTCTTTAATATTATTACTTACAACTACTATGTCGTCAGCAAATCTTAGGTGTCTTAAATATGTGCCATCTATCTTAACGCCTTTTTTATCCCAGTTCAGGGTCTTAAATACATCTTCTAAGGCTAACGTGAAGAGTTTAGGCGAGATTGTGTCACCTTGTAGGACACCTTTTTTTTAGGACACATTATTTATTAGGCGGAATCAATGTTGGTCTCAGAGATAGGGGAAGTGGTATAAAATTAAACAGTTTAATATTAAAGATTATTAAGAAGTTAATTTGATAAAATAATAATAAAAGTAAATTTGTTTATTTTATGCGGCATTTAATTATGTAGAAATACAGGAAATAAGCTAAAAAATGGGTTTTTTTCAGCTCCATTTTTTAAATCAACGCCGATTAATTTTTTATTGATTTATGACAAATCTAAATAAAAAAAAATTAAATTTACATTTAAACTGTTCGCGGAATTTGTGACAAAACTAATTTATAGAAATGTAATTTGATAATTCAGGAAATTTAAACAATTATTTCTCTACCTTTGTTAGAGTGAATGGCTTTTAGTGTATATTCACTCGAGCTTTTAATCATTTCAATGTCAAGATACTACAGTCAAAATATCAAAGCTTTGGACAGGACGCACAATAAAAACAGAAATACAGGGAGACATCACAAGATGTAAGAAGATATTCAATTATTGTACGACAAAATGTCCGGATTTCATTGCAAACGTTTTTGAGTAATGTTCTTTCAGGCTATTTTATAAATGGTTTATTAAAACTTTGAATGCTTTCGTCTGCCAGGTCTAATAATTGATTTCAATAATGCGAAGCTTTTAAATAAAACATTTTTTTTTTAAAATACTTTAAACGGGGCTGGGGGAAAACTTAAAATTCGAGATAATATATGTACCGTATACTAATTTATTTCTAAATATCAAAATGTCTAAAGGATATTATATACAGGCACTTAATTAACGGTGCTTCGCTAATATAATACCTACATTGAAAATTGCAATTCATTGTTCTTATTTTTGGAATTGTATCGCTCTTACGGTGTATCGTACGCGATCACGCGACTCTTAGAATTAACTCGATTAGTGTTAACCCTAGAAGCCTAATCTATCTTGGAGGTACATAAAGCCTTAACATACGTCTCAGAGGCGTACATATATAAATGACAAACTGTAGGCTAAAATATATCTATTTATGTCATATTTTTCGAAGCAAGTTTAAGGTTGGAATATTAACTAATAATTAAACACAGATTTATCAATGAAAACTATAATCACAGTTATTATTACAACAAAATAAAAAAATACGCTTATATTCAAACAAAAAAAGTCACGTTATCAGAAATCAACTGAAACATATATTTTTTTAAAACAATCTAATATTTTTTTAGCATTAATTACTTATTCTTAGGACATATATTAAAAGTTATCAGATTTTTAATGACTAGCTATAATTTAAACGCAATCTACACAGACATCAACTTTGTGTTCGCAACTTACTAACTTTTTGCACTTAAAGCACACTAATTTTGACATTTTCTTTTTTTTGGAAGAGCAAAAAGCGCGTTATTTACGTTTTTTGGGCTCAGGTTTTCCTGCCTGAAGTTGATTACACATGCAGCATTCTTGTAAAGGGAAAACCTCTTCAGTAACATAATTATTTTCATCTTCGCTTTCAACGTCATCCACAAACTGGTTGTCCTCGTCTTCAGAAGCTGATTCTCCTAGAGAAAGATTGCCGAAATATCGTCACTGTGTAATCTATTAAACCGCGATATATTTATATCTGAAACAATGCCGAGATAAACATAAAATGTACAAAAAACTAACGAAAGTAAAATCACACAATCTTTTAGTCAAAGTTACAAAAAGCCTAAACATACGTCTCGCAGGCGTGTTGTACGTCAATAAGTCAAAAATGGCGGAACTTACCTTACCCACACAGGCATCACCGGCAAGCTCCTGTGGGCTAATGAGTTGGTTAAACAATACGAGGCGCTAACTTCACCCGATAGAAAGAGATAGAGAATTTTCGATTTCGTGTACGCCTCGCAGGCGTAGATTAGGCTTCTAGGGTTAAGCCTCCTACACAGAGCTGAAGAGGACCGCCGGAGACCGAGCAGAATGGAGAAGGAGATGTTCTTTGCTGCAAACCCACGGATTGAAACCCAGGAAGGAAATGTTGTGGAAGCCAGCGCTGTAAAATTTTATTACATATGTAGTATGCGCACTTCGGGTCTCGTATATATTCAAATTTTAGCATTTTTTTCTATTATTTCCATTTGAACAGCTTTCATTAAAGTGTTGTCATATTTTTAGACTTTCATATGCCCTGGCAAGTGCAAATGGTTCGCTTTGCGGCAGTGGTCAGAAACGTATCCCGCCGTATAGGCTCCGCCTGTCGCACAATAACGTAAGACAATTAAGATCTGCCGCACAATCACGTGAAACTATGCGATCATCACTTCAATTAAATAAAAATAAAAAACCTCAAAATAAATAAATATAGTAATCTCAATAAGGATACCATTACTCAGGACGAGATATATCCTTATTTACCCACTTCCCCCACCTTTGGCCTTAAAATCATTATGCAGTCATTAATTAAAACGTTGTACATTGCATAATGTGAAGATTATACCGCCAGATGTGTCTTACGTTTACTTCAACTTTCAAGGTATCTATCTAGCGCCGTAGAAAGAACATTTAATAAATGGGCATTAGTACTTAGGCATGGCTGTATATTATTTTTTTGTTTCCATAGAACTCTGGTATGTTCAGGGACCAGCTTTCGCTGATGAAGAGGTCCATTGTTCCGCAAGAGTTAAATTTGATTATTTTTATAAAAGATATGTACATTCTCTTTAAATATTACTGTTTCCACGACACCAGCTGCATATTAAAATATGACACCCACGTCAAACGTGGGTGTTGTGTGTAAAAGTTGTGCTGAAAGGAAATAGCTTATCCATTTTAAAAGGTTCCGGATCTAAAGAAAAAATATTTAAATTAGATTATTTTATATTCTTGGTGCTTCAAACTTATCAATCATACTTAAAATTCCATTGTCGTTTTATATCAGTACTTCGAAAGAAAATATTTGGGAAAAAGCGTAAAGTTTAATTGAAATGCTTCTGTATTATAAAAGCGATACAGATATTCAAAATTTCAAGGATTTATTAAATCAATACTTCAACGAATTATTGTAATATTTTGCGATGAAAACGCCTTACTATTTTGTTTCATTACCATCAAATACAATTCTTTTATAATCAGAGCCACACAAAAATGTTTTTTTCTCGAAAATCTAAAAAATATCATATTTCATGGCGAGCGGCTTTCGTGTATATATTATAAAAATATTATACAATATTATTACAGTAAATTGTCCATTAGTACATGTTTTATGTTACAGAAAGTGCTATAAAGGATGTAGTAAATAATCGCATAAAACATATTTTGATAAAATAATTTTACGTTAAATATTTTCCATGGAAAGTGTGCATGGTTTAATTATGGCTCTTTATATATTTATTTATTTTGAAGGAATGGATGTGTGTGTGTGTGTGTGTGTGTGTGTGTGTGTGTGTGTGTGTGTGTTTGTAAAGGATCTTAATATAAATTACAATTCGCCTGCATGTTGACAATTAACAATATATGTTTGAACAGTAATGAGGAGCGAACGGAAACTATACTTGAATTGTAATTGAAAAGAAATGATTTGATCGCAGAAAAATATTTTCTATTAGCCATTGACATTACGGCCCGCTGATGACGCTGGCTGCGTCTGTTGCGCACGGAATGTTGTCTGTAAATACATTTTGATGATGACGCCTGGAGGAATCACTGAAAAAAATCGTAATCAGTAAAAATGAGCTCTAAAATATAACTAATATAAACATTTTTAAGTTATGGAAACAATGTATAATCACTATAGTTTAGTTTTAGTTCGCCTTAATCTTCAAATAGCAATGATAATGGTGATTGTAATTCCAAGAAACAAAAATAAACGGACGAGAGACACGTCAAAACATCTATCAAACGTCAATATTTCTATCATTGTGACGATAAAGCTTTGATTAAATATTGAAACTCTCCACTTCAACAAACTGTTCCTTTAGAACGTTCACATTACTGAAGGAATGAAAGGCATAAATTCACTTTAGTGAACTTATATCGTTCATTACTCCTGTAGGTGGTAAATAATTTACAGGTTTATTGAGTCGTAAATTCTAATTTCTAAATCTAAAAAAAATTCCCAAAATCGATGGAATATTTTGTCAAGCATTTTATTCTTTCATTTTGGGTAGTCAATAAAATTTTGCGGCGGCCAGGTGATGTAGTTTTTGAAATTTGAAAACAAACCCCCTCCCCCCCCCCGCACTAGAAGCAAATTTTTTCGTTCACTTTGGGAAGTTGATGTAGATAAAAGTAGGTTTAGAATCTCTACCCCACCACTGACCTAGAGCATAATACTAATATAAATGTTGTATGCATATTGCTAATATTGTTAAATATTGTATTTCATTTTTGAATGCGCAGGTGATGCTTCTCGGCGACTCCGGAGTGGGGAAGACCTGTCTCCTGGTCCGGTTCCGGGACGGGATGTTTCTGGGAGGAAACTATATCTCTACAGTCGGCATCGACTTCCGGGTTAGACGGAACACAACGCCAAAGAGCTCATTTCCTCACTCTTCATTATTTACTTTGTCAACAATCCGTTTTCTCCCTTTGCACCTTTCCTGATTATACTTCCCTTGCAAATGTTTTTGGTGGTAATTTCTATCATTTATCTTGGCACTCGGGATGAATTATTAAATTGCACTTCATTTTTGTACGGTTTATTGTATTTTATTTCGATTAACACATAATTTTTAATCTAAAAGTGACTTTAAACTTACTTTTAAAAACAACAATATGTTCTTAACTAACTAACTAACTAACCATCACGCCGTTTCCCCGCAGGGGTAGGCAGAGAGGATTGAACGCCACACTCTTCTATCCTGGCACACCACTCTTGCTTCGGCCACATTCATACATCTTCTCATACACGTTCTACGGTTGTTGCGGCTTTTAACAGGGCCATCCTCAAATACTTGTAGTACCTGATCGCGCCAGGTCTTTCGCGGACGCCCTCTATTCCTGTTGCCTTCAACACTCGCCTCATATATTTTCTTAACCATCCTTTCCTCGTTTATACGTTCCACATGACTAAACCATCTCAGCACTCCTTTCTTTATTCTATCTACCACACTACAGCCAGCATTGTTCTTTATTATATTATATAAAAAAATAGCGCCTAATTCCAAAACCCCCTAAAGGACTGTATATATTTCATCCATATTTATTGGCATTTTTATGGCATTACATAAAGGCTATCAAGGAATGGTTCGATAACAATATTCTGTCACTTAATTCAGAAAAAACATTTATTGGGGAGTTGATGGTAATACTATTGCCTAGCAACTAGGCGCTTTATTTTTCGTTTCTTCTCTTGTGTGACTACATGTATGTATGTACATATATGCCATTAATGTACATATAATTATTATTATAACTAAAGCTTGATAGTTATGTAAAATATATGTAGATGGTTAAAACGATTGTGCTTGGTTTGATATCCTTGAATACTAATTAAAAATAATAATCAGATTTAATTCGTGAACGAAAACCAAAAACTTTTCTGTGCATTTGTAGATCTGCAAAAAGGCTTATGATAGAGTTATAAGAGGAAGGTTATGGAAGGCACTCTCTGGTTACAAGGTGAATAGTAAACTTATACAAGCAATTGCATCCCTTTATGAAGGACGTACTGCATGTGTAAGAATCAATGGATCATTCACACCATGGTTTGATATTACAAGTGTCAAACAGGGTTGCACAATGTCTCCATGGCTGTTCAACTTGTATATGGATAATTGTGTGAAAGAACTGAAATGTATGAATGTAGGTGCGAAAATTAGTGATTTGATTGTATGCTGTTTAAGGTACGCGGATGATGCAGTATTAATGGCAAATAGCGAACAGGACTTACAGAGTCTAGTAAGCAGGATGTATGATGTATGCAAGGAAAGTGACCTTATTATGAACGTAAACAAGTCAAAGGTCATCGTATTCGAGAAAGAGGAAAGTAAGACAATGTGTGAAATTCTAGTAGATAATGAATGTTTGGAACACGTAAATGAGTTTGTGTACTTGGGAAGTATGTTCGATAGAAGAGGGAATGTTGAAAAAGATATCGAAAGGAGAGTGACTGCGGGGAATAGGGTGAACGGTGCTTTGAACGCAATAGTTTCTAATAGTAATATGTCTACCGAGGCAAAACTAGCGGTACATAATGAAATTCTGGTACCAACACTGATGTATGGAAGCGAAGCCTGAAGCTGGCAAAAGAGAAACGAAAATAGATTGAATGCAGTGGAGATGAGATCCCTCAGACGTATGTGTGGCAAATCAATTTATGATAGAGTAAAGAATGCAGATATTAGGAATGAATGTAAAGCTGATCTTAGCATAATTAATAGAATTAAAAAAGGGTCGCACAGATGGTTTGGGCATGTTGAGAGAATGAATGAGGAAAAAATTGTAAGAAAGATATATAATGCAAGTGTTGATGGCGCCAGAAAAAGAGATTAACCAGGCGAGCTTGCATGCGAAGATGTATGAATGTGGATGAGGCGAGAGTTGTATGTCAGGACAGAAGAGCATCGCGCTCTATCCTCTCTGCCTACCCCCTAGGGGAAACGGCGTGTTGATAAGTAAGTAAGTTAGTTAGTTAGTTAATTCATGAATTCTAAAATAATGTAGTACTCTACTCCGTGGCAATACTGTAATACTATAATAACAGCTTAATATGATCAGCTTTGAATCAATGTATTAAGATGAGAAATTAAAATATATTGTGGTGTATGAGGAGTGCGTAGTGATAGTGTGAAAGAGATGAATGCATGCGATAGGAAGCGGGGGAAACGGGCGACGCCATTCGGGCACTGACGGTCGCACGCAGAGGACTGTTTATAAATAAAGTGATAATTACTGAACAAGATCGGGTATTCAATTTCTTCCTTATTTCAAAGAAAACTTATCATACTCAGGAAGTGATTATACCACATATATCAAAGGCAATAAATGTCAACTAAAATGTGTCCAAAATTCAACTTCTGAATCACATCATGGACACCATCTTGTATGGTTGCCGTCGGCATTCGCCTTGCTCATTATATGTGGGGTTCAATTCCCATAAGCAAAGGTAGCAATATCCAAAAAAATAATGCATTCATCGAGGATTACTAGTTCACAACGTACTGAATTTGAGATTTTATAGGAAAAATAGCTTATAAATTTATGTAAAACATGAATTTGTAAGGGATAGGATATGGAAAAATATATTCTTAAGTATATTTTGTGTATGTAAAAAATAAAAATATAATCTAGAATTCAGTTTATTTTAAACTAGTAATCCTCGGTGACAGTATTCGGAACATTTTTTTTTTGTTAATGCTGCCATTGCTTTGATACCTTACATTTGATGGATAAACTTTCTCTAGACCTTTCTCTCTTTCTTTTCCCTTAATCTTTCTTTCAATTATAATTCTGGGTATGTATTTTGTCTAAGAATGTGACCTACCCTAATATGAATAAAGTGTATTTGAATATAAGTTTCTCAAGATATAATTTGTACATAATTAATTTATACATGTTATTATTTAATTTGTATATATTTTTTAACATCGTTAATACACACGCTTTGTTGAAGTTCCTCTGCCATTATTAAAACTGTATTTATATTTGATAAATTTTGGCATAACTTTTTCGTATTTTCAAATTTCAGTGTATTTTGAAGCGAATTCAGCAATGTAAAATTAACTGAATTGAGTTTGTTGGTAAAATGCTTTTCCGATACGTTCGACAACAAAAAAAAATCAGAACTTCGAATACAATACGTGTGTTAACGAATGACAAACTAAAAAATCAACATATTTGTTCTGACTTGAAGATTAAAATAACATTTTTTAAAAACACAAACTATTTAAATTACTCATTTAAATTAAATTGAATTTTGTAATGCACACGTGTTGAGTTAATTTAGCACGACTATAGTTTCGAGAGGAGCAGTCCCTCTCATCATCAATTGAAAATATAGTTGTGTTAAATTAACTCAAAGTATATGCATTACAAAGTTCAATTTAGCTTAAATTAAAACAATCATGTCGCACCACAAAGTAACTGCCGTATCAATTAATAATATTTCAATTCTATTGAAAGATTTGGCAGATATTTTGTGGCGCAAAATTAATTTAAAATATATTTTATTTTAACTTTGTAATACACACACAATATTATCTAATCTATACCTAATGATGAGAGGTACTGCTCCTCTCGAAACTATAGTAGTAATTAATAACTCATATTGTTGTATTGCAAAGTTAAAGTAAAACATATTTTAAATTATTTAAATTTCTGTTATTACGTGGGTTAATATTAATTTAAATTTTAATCATAATAAAATTTAAATAAAAAAAAATACTTGAAATTTTTACTCTCAATTTTTGATACAAAATTATGTTCTACTATAGTAATTAATACCTTATGTCTACAAGAATGTATTATTGCAGTCAAAGAAATTATTTATTGTAGATAATAACTTCATCAGCTGCACGTTAAAGCCATTTCTAAAATGATCACAAAAGTCCAAGGATGAAACTTACATATTATTTTGTGCGCAGAGAATAATTTCAGAAACGCGAGAGTAATGTTTTCAATTTCACCTGCATGCACTTTGATAGTAAGTTTGAATACCACTGATGTACACAACTT
This sequence comes from Agrypnia vestita, assembly GCA_016648135.1. NCBI lineage: Eukaryota > Metazoa > Arthropoda > Insecta > Trichoptera > Phryganeidae > Agrypnia > Agrypnia vestita. The sequence goes on from JADDOH010010509.1 coordinate 14,553, forward strand.
TAATTATATGAACGTAAACATTTTCCATAATAATTAGTGGTCATGTTGCATGTTAAATATTCCACTGCACGTGAATTACAGTGCAGCTTTACAATATCATATATTCTACCATCTCAAATATTATTGCAGAACTTTTATAGTTTATTTTATTTGCATTAGCTTGTTATTGCATGTTGTACTTTCATACTGACACACGTTGAAAAACAAACGCTTTTATAACTGCATTATTTGCAAGAATTTTATCATGCCTGATGCATTTTATTACAGGAAAAATTTTAACAACCTGCAAAAATCCATTTGATATTTTTCTATGTATCCGTTTAATAAAAAATAATATTTACTCTTGGATGAATAATGGTTATAGAAAATGAACGTTGAAATACATTTTGAATATACAAAATGCGCTCATAAAACGGTCACCAGTTGTTTGATCAGAGATTAAATTGACCAATTAATTATTAATTAATAAAACTTCAACTATGAAAGGTTTTAGGTAGGTACATAGTTTGTGAACCAAATTATAAATAGCCATAATAATAATTTACAGTCATTTTATTGAATAACTTTCACATATTAAAGCTAAACATATTATTTTAAAATATATCTTATGATATTTTTTATTACAGCGTTTGACTTTTTTAAGGACATCACGAAACATTGGTAATAATATTATTTTTATTAATTAAAAGTATAATCACCTCTTTAACTTTTTAAGTTTATTTTGAGACATTTTATAAATAAAAAATCAACAATTTGTTTTAACCACTATTAATTTTTATCATAAAAATTCAACATTTTTCGGAAGTGATACTCTCATCTTCAAGAGAAGAAATGTACTAAAACTAATTTTCAAATATCGTGAAAGAGGATTAAAAGTGGATAAAATTACAAATTAAAGAGGTAAAAAGTATTAACAACGGAAACAGATTTTAAAAAAGGGAAAATTGATTTTAGCATTGCTCCCAATTCAACATCTTGAATTTTTAAGATAAATATTAATAAAGTGGATAAAACAAAGTGTTAACTACTTTATTTTAAAAAATGAATGTTTTGCTTTAAAAAAAAAAATGACTTCCTGTAAGAGATTCTTTATATTATGAAAATTGTTTACGTATTTATTAATCAATACAAATTTAATAGTAAAAAGTCTCATTGCAAACTCAATATCTATTATAATAAAGCGAAACTAATTACTTGTCTATCACGAGGTTTTTATTACCAAAGTTGATGTGCTAAACAAAAATTTCTATACAAATGAATTTTATATTTATCATAAAAATAATTATAAAGAAACCTAGAATATTTACTACAGAATTACTGTTCAAAAAAATAATTTAAACAGCATATATAAAACCGACTCAATATTACAAATACACAAAGAAACTATTAATCAACAATACACGAATACACTCGTAGTTCAAGATCAAAGTAGACGTAGCAAAAAAGTGCTCATGATTGGAACCCTAAATATATCTAGATGCAGTAAACAGCCATGCAAAACAACCAAACAAACAAACAGCCAAACAACCACAGATACCTAGGAATTAAATATTTCAATAGTCTACCAGCGAACATTAGAACTATACAACATTATGCAATGTTCAAAAAGTCCGTAATATCATTGAACAATTAAGTTCAATGATTTTATGCAAAAATTGGATTGTGATATTAACCTTAATACGCTTGTTTTTAAATATTGTAATATAAACTTAACATATTTATCATTAAATATCTCTATACATATTTCTTTGCATGTATGTGTTATGTTTTTAAAAAAAAAGTTACCTACCACACTTGTGACATTCTCCATACAAAAGTTCATACTTTCACTGGACTGTAAAAATTTGATAAAAATCCATCAAAATTAAATAATATGTATCATATATGTAAAATATTATGTAAACTTAAGTAAAAATATATAAATTATTGATGCAATTGGCGTTAAGGTTGTAAAGATTATTCATGATGATTTTTAAATTGGGTAAAAACATAATCTTTTTGACCTCTAGTAATCCCTAGTAACTCTGACGCATTTTATCACTACCTAGTCAATTAATCATTTGTATTTCGGCTAATTCATGTAAAAATGTATATTTTAATGTCGTTAGTTTAATACTTCACTTGTAGATGGAAGATTCCGATACTCTCGAAACTTGAGTAGTCAAATATAAAATTATAATTAAACTCGTTGAAATATCATAGTTTATATTTTCATCCAATTTAATGATCATCATAAATGTTTGATTTCTTAAGCTCCGTCGAAGCCTGAGATATTTTACCGATAGTTTAACTTTTAACTACTGATCAAATAACTGTACGTAAGACGACTTTTCCTGAAGTAAGGAAATATTGTGAAACTGAGCAGAATAAGCTTAATAGAAAGAAGAGTTATATTAAATGAAATGTTCAACCCTTCTGGGTTGGATATAATCACTAAAATATTTTTACTATAAGTTTTGAAGCTCATTTTGTCATGACGCAAAGTCTATAAAATAATTAAGATTGTTTTTTTTTAAAACAGAACAGGGTGGTCACAGTGGATGGAGCCAAGGTTAAACTCCAAATCTGGGATACTGCAGGACAAGAGAGATTTCGAAGTGTCACACATGCTTACTACAGGGATGCTCATGGTAAGACAAAAAACATTTATGTACATATGTATATTTTTTAATCTTCACAGTCTATGGGGAGAATTTTTCTATATTAAATCTTAATATAACGATATAGCCTCTAGTAGTTATGTACTAGCTGTAATCCTTAAAAAATGACGAAACATTGGTTCGCGTCTTTGCTAAGCCCTGGTGTATATTTATAATATCTTTTTGGCAGTCCACGGAGAGGTGGCCGTTTGCTGGCCCGGGGTTCAAGCTATAGTTAATTTGTTTTTTTAGCCATGAATTCGTTGTTTGTAACGATGATTAGGCCGAATTCAGTGTCATTACTTAATGATTTAAAGGTTGAAAGTGTAATTTGCGCCGCAAAGTATTGACTTTGTATTCGAGCCTTAGTTTCAAGCGTTACAGTAATTACTTGCCGAATTACGAATAATCATTTACCAGTCATCTTTATAATCGAATACAAATCTCACAATTACAGTTAAAATAATGGTTGAATCCACTCATAATGTACAGGGTTATTTGAAAAACATTAATAACCTCGCAGGATTATATTCCTGCCTTGAGTATGAGTCTAAAACGTTCAAGCTATCAATAGTTATGGAGATAGGTATACGACATCAAAGTTCTCATTTTTTGTAAAACGTTGGACTATCATTACAGTAACTTATATCGATTGTGAAAAAAAAAGTTAAATAAAATGGGCATAAGTAAAATAATAGATGGCCCAGGGCTTCCAACCTGTATGAGCTGGCTTAAGTGATCACTCTACACAATGCAACGTTCACCAATTCCATCGTAAGAATATCCACACATTATCTAATTTTGTAAGTTCTGTATATGTTTAAATCTGAAACTCTTTTATTTATTTGAATGGACTATGCTAGAGACATCTGTAGTCTTTTCTCATGAACCAGTATACAAAGATTTTCGCAGCTGGTAATGTTACCTATATATTTTTGAAAGTGAAGTATTAGGCAATATAATTTGTAGATTGTCACCGTATCGTCGTAGACCGACAAAATAGAACCCCCATGCGGAATGCTGAGGTATTCTCTTTTGCAGTTGAAACTTTTGTCATTTTCAATCGTGTTAGCTAACTAACGGATAACTAACTTTGTCTAGGATGTTAACACTAATAAGCAGAGTTGGATAGTAAACTTGACGACAGAGTTGCTCACCACTTGTCATAAAGTTTTATTACGCTTTAAAGTGGTTAACTATTTGTCGCGGACGTTCAGTGTTGCTTTGTAATTAAAAAGGTAAATTACTCGCACAAGTTGGAATTATTAACAGGATAACAATTACGACGTGATATACAATAAATTTTAATAGCTTTGGTGGCCCTCCTAGCCACAGTATAATAAAGCATACAGTATGTTGTCTCAGCAGTGTTCTTGAAATAAATACCTACGGTCGCTTGGTAGTTAAACTTGGTTAAACACGCACCAGGGCTGCTCATTGACTGACTCTTTATGGTTTGGGGTGCCATAAATTGACGTAAATGTATGCGTGGGAGCATCTCACACTGCTTGCGTCCGTACGTTACTGCAGCTCTGCGGCGACCGCGCATACCGAAGTATACCGAGATTTCGAAGGGCGTCGTTTTGGCTGTTTGTATGAAGATATAATACTGTATGTTTACTATACTGTGTCCTAGCCTATGCTTCTCAAACCGGGGTACAGCGTTAGATTTCCAGTAACATCTGTCATCATTTTCTCAAGCGTGAGATGTGTTTATGATAGGTTTATTATCTTGTAGTATCTTTCGCTACATTTATGGAGCTTCGAAGTTTATTGTATTTTAAAAATAAAAATAAAACTCTTACGACGAGTGCACTAATACGCGTCATATCAATAATCCTACTACAGTATAATACAACAATCTTTGTTGTTGCTGTAGACGGGTCTCGTGATCGAGGATCCCCTGGCCATCCTGACTTAGTTCTTGTTTCTGCGCCTCTCATGAGCTTTGCGATGGGAAAATAGCCCTATTCGAGAGGCGCACTCTCTCCCGTATATTTCACATATGAAGGGGTCAGGTTGTATTGGTCGGTCCCGTTGAAGCATGGTTGCGGCTCGCTGCTCATTTTTAAATCGTCTGGCCACCGCAACATCATCATCTCGAGAGCAAACTCTCCTCCAGCTCACACGATCTTGTACCAGCTGCTCCCAGTTCTCAGGTGCTCCACATAGGCTCAGCGATTCTCGGAGACAGTCTTTATACCTTTTCGTCTGTCCTCCGGCCTTTCGCCTGTCTACTATCTCCTCATATAAGATCCGCTTCGGAAGTCTGTGATGGCCCATCCGTAACGCATGTCCCGTCCATCTCAATCTCGCTTCCACGATCATGTCTTCAATTGGCCGACATTTAGAACGACGCAGAACTGAAATATTAGATTTATGGACGCTCCAGTGGATCTGTAGAATGCGGCAAAGGAATCGTTGGTGGAATATGTCCAGACTCCTAACGTGTCTTGAATGATACTTCAACGTTTTGTAAAAAAAAGTTAGAAATATTGAAAAAAATGTAAATTTTGATATTGCATAACTCCATGACTATTGATATTAGGTCACGATTGCTTGAACATTTTCGACTCATAATCAAGGTAGAAATCTACCTGTAAAGTATTGTTGACTCGTTCTGTTATACCCTGTATATTACAATATCGTTAGGACAGTTATCTTATACCAGGTAGTACGAATCCATTATTGTCTTATAATAATTCGGAAGAATATTATATACATATGAAAAGGATGTTGCTTTAAAAACTCCAATCAAAAGTATAGATATCTCATTACCAACAGTAACACCTGGACTGGTTTATGGAAATGACAAATTTTCGACCACAGGTGGCGGTAGTAATAATACAACTCACATATGAAACAAGGTGTGCAAGTTAAACAAACATATATAACTTACAAATTTTTTGAAAGATGTGGTCGTCTGTTATGGGTGAAATTGGTAAACGTTACATTGTGTAAAGTGGTGACTTAAGCAAACCCTATTAACACTCAAAAAGACTGCTGTATGAGACGTCTACAACATATTTCTTCATTGTTGTCTAATTTTCAGGCTACGTCAAAACTTCAGACTAATTCAAAACAACATATCATAATCACATTAACAACGTCACCTCTCAAAATCAAAGAAGTCAATCAAATTCACCCCAGTTGACGGTAATATAAAATATTTATTTCATCTAAATTCTGTTTCAGCCCTTCTCTTGTTGTATGACGTCACGAACAAGACCAGCTTCGACAACATCAGAGCCTGGCTTGGTGAGATCAGGGAGTATGCCCAGGAGGACGTCGTCATCATGCTGCTCGGTGAGTACCCTTGCCACAGTCTCAACATTTTATTTATAACTAGCTGTTCGTACCCGGCGTGGCACGGGTTGATTATTAAATTAAAAATAAGTTTAAGGGAGGAAACAAAAGATTCTATTGTTTGCAAAGGCTCTAAGAAAATGTTTCCATTTCATCTAAATCAGGATGGATAGGATGTCCAGAGGGAAATGTGACCCATGTTTTCCATTGGGTCCTTAAGAAAGAGTATGCAAAATTTATGTAAAATCTGGGTAAAATCTGTCAAACAGTATGGATTTGTACAGAAAATATACCAAGGTGAAAGAGTGGGTTAAAGGGAAGGGGAAATTATGGCCCATGTTTTACGCCGAGTCCTGTAGAACAAGTATCCAAAATTTTTATCAGATCGGTCAAATGTTGTATTGAAAGTATATCGGTGGGTGGGGGTAAGGTAAAGAGGGAGGGTGATGGGAGGAGTATGCGAAATTTGGTTCAGATCGGTCGAACGGTACAGATTTGCATGGAAGATATATCAGGGGGAGGGGGGAGATGTCGCCTATGTTACCCGCCGAGTCCTAAAGAACAAAATTTGGATGAGATCGGTCAAATGGTGTAGATTTGTATTGAAAATATATATGAGGGGAGAGGTTTGGTAAAATAAGAGAGAGTAAATGTCACCTACCTCACCTGCCGGGTTTTAAAGTATAAGAATGCAAAATTTGGATCAGATCGGACAAACGGTAGGTAGTGAAGATACTATATTTACTTCAGGACTCAGAATGACTGCGCCAAACCGTAACGCTGCTTCGGTCTACAGGATTCCCGCAAATGATTCACCTTTTCGTGATATCTTTTTAATTTCAATTATACCTCCGTTCGTTACTGTGGATTCTAAATTACCAATATGCCTAAAAATTGCCAATAAATTTTTCTTCTAAAAGAGAATAAAGTAATATATACATACCGTTATTCTGCATTCAATGTATGTTTCATTGGTGTCAAATCAACCATATAAAAACATATAATTTTCAAACCTATTATTGAACTTTGTTAATTTTTAATTGATTTCATTAAATTTTTTATTTTCTTTTCATTCAAATTTGCTAAAAATCATTAGTGTTTTCCATAAAAATACATATTTTTTTTATAAATACAAAATATCAGGCACCACGCTTTAATAGTGAAATAACTAAGACGAAAAAATCTAGGTTAGCACGTAAAAAGTTCTGGCATCGGGAAAACTATTCATATTGTCACGAGATTCTTAAACTGCACATAATCGAAGTTTTCTAAGAAGAAGAATCTAGAATATTTTGGAATAAACTAGAAATTGGTAGAAAACGCAACTACGGCAAATCACTTGTTGTTTTGGCAGAAGAGAAGCTACACAACGCGAAAAAAAGATCGGGCAATACCACAGACTAACAGCGCGAGTGGGGTACCTACGTGCGGAATTTTCTAACGCGAGCCTGAACATTACAAACGATGTGCATCCGTATACCGAAGTTAAGTGGAATATTCTAGAGAAATATTCCAGCGAATTGAATTAATGCAAACTACGGAATAAGTGTGCTCCAGTTAACTTTTTGTCCAGTGATGTTAAATAAAAGTTTGTTTTTAAGTGTTTCGTTTCTTCTTCCACCGCCGCGACTCGTGATTATATTAAAGAACTACTGTCTGCGCAATACTTGCCATGTGATTCTGTCCTGATTCTGAGCGTCGCAGAAGTTGCCTGTAAGTATCTATATAAGTAAGCATTCGCCTTGCTCAGATTAAAAATCAGCATTAAGTACTTATATGTAAATTTGACACCATAGTCCAAGAGAGGAGAGAAACAATGCTCTCTTCGCGGGAGTGAGAGTTGCAACTAGCGGATACGCAATACGGGATAACAAGAACTTTTATCCCGTACCAGGTAAAAATAGAACACAAGGTAAAAGTAATTCATCCTTGGTGGGTCGCTGGCTGCCATTTTCCAGTTTTGCTGCCCCAGGGCCCGGCAGTCCGCAACGATACCATCTAACCACCGCAGTTTTGGTCTTCGATACTTCTTCTATCCATTGGGTCATTAAACAACACCCTTTTTGGGGGCTCCAGATCATCCATACGGTGAAGATGTCATAGCCAGCGAAATCTGTTAATCTTAATGAATTTGACTACGCTGACGTCCTGGTAACGGTCATAGAGCTCGGTGTTGTATCTTTTTCGCCATGTTTGACCGTAATTAATAGGTCCATATATTAGGCGTAAGATTTTTATTTCAAATGTGTCTAGTCTGTTTTCGTCGTGCTTAGTTAATGTCCAGGTCTCCGAGGCATATGTTGAGACTGGTCTTATTAATGTCTCGTAGAGCGTGGCTTTAGTTTTTCTGGACAGTAGGCGTGACCTCAATTGCCCAATGAGACCAAAGTATCTCCGGTTTGCTGCAAAGATTCTTTTCCCAATCTCTACACTAGTGTCATTATCGTTAGTAACAATGGAACCAAGGTATGTGAATTGTTCCACTGTTTCAAATGTGTAGTTACTGATGGTTATTGAGGACTGGCTGATTCCGGGTATCATTGTAACTGGCTTGTACTTTGTTTTCACCTCATTGATTCGAGGTCCTACCCTTCTGGCTGATGATTCCAATGCCAAAAATGCTTCTCGAAGGGATTATTCAGATCTTGTGATAATGTCGATATCATCAGCATATGCTGATATTTGGACTGACTTTGTGTATATTGTCGCATTCAATTCAATGCCCGAATCCCTTGTGGCTTTTTCCAGCGCTATGGTGAACAAGAGATATGCCAAGGCATCTCCTCGTCTTAAGCCGTTGTAAGTTCTAAAGGTAAAAGTAATGGGACGTCATATAATAACGCGCTATTTTTAGCGCAATTTTTGTGAAAAAATTTACTATGGAAACCGATGAATAAACATTTCTTATATGTAGATATATATTAATATTTTATGAAGTAAAATTTAAGTAAACTAATTTCTTCTCATGCATTTTTGATCGTGTAATAAATTTTTGTTACATTATTTTAAGCACTATTTATGTAAAAAAATATATTTGCTAGTTTGTCACACAGTAAATTAATATTTAAACTCTTAAACAATTTTCACAAAGTCTGTCAAACACAATTTTCGCTGTTGTTCACACTCAAATTTACATTTGAAATTTTAGAATGAAAATTATTTTCTATTCTAAAAACATTCAATTTATTTTAAAGCACTACTTATATATACTTGAATATTTGCTAGCTCTTAGCTCCTTAAGATGGCCGAGGCACCCTGGTCTATACACACTTCCTCTTGAAGGTTTTTATACCAAAAGAAATCCACGAAGTGGACCCTCTTCCAGGAGGCACTTGTACCAAGCAAACATCAAGCTGGAAGAGTGCAGTACGTATTATACAGGGATGCCCCGTGGGCACAGTAAGGCACTGCTAAGGGCGGCAAATTGGGGGTGGAATTTTAAAATTAATTTTTTATTTATTTAATACTATACACATTTGTATAAACATAAATATAAATCAATTTTACTATAAGGGAGATCCAGAAGCGCATAGTGAGCACAAATCCAGGCTAGTGTCCAGAAACATTAAAATATTCGATTCCGAATTTAATTTGTTAGTATACAATTGTATCCTGACAAAGTGGCGATATTTTATATATATAAGAATCATGTTGATATTTTTCAATACAAAAATTAATTGTATTAAAATATTATTGTACAAAACGTTCATCAGACCAGTGCTAACATTTGCAACTGAGACGTGGGTACTAAATAAGAAGAACGAGTAAGCAGGGACATTTTTGAAAGGAACATTTTTAGGCATACCTTTGGACATGTCCTAGACAATGCACTTTGGCGCAGGTGCTCCAGTAATGAGATCTATATATTGTTTAAGGAGCTAAGCGTCACAAAATTTATAAAATTATGAAGACTTCGGAGGCTCGGTCATGTGGAAAGAATGACTGAAGAACAAATCCCTTCTGAATTCATAACCAATAGGGTAAAGGAGCTCAAGAAGGCCAAAACGTTGATAGAATGACAAAGTTCTCAAATAAATATCAGCCTTGGAGCTCCAGAACTGGAGAGAGCTGGCGCAAAACAGAGACTAGTGGTGGAAGACTCTTGAGGAGGCCAAGACCCACCAGTGGTTGTAGAGCGAACAGTGATAGTGGTTATGATTCAAATTTGTACGTATTACTATATTGTTCTATGCCTGTCTTACAATAATTTTGTGTTGAGACAGGAAAGGTGTATAAACGAATTAATCAATTAAAAGTTGCAAGCAAGTATAATTATTGAGCAAAATAGAAATGAAGACAAGAAGGAATAATTTTGCTAGCCAAATGACTACCAACCTTAAATTAACAATTCATTTGGAGGAGTGCATCAAAACCTGGTCTATTTATCTCTTCTATCTATATTTTTAAAAAGTAACCCATAAAAACCAAGTTTTTATTATACTCCCTTTCTTTGTAAAATATAACAACAATTAAAGACGAATTAAAACGTATAACATAACACTCAACTTAAAATAATTTAATATATTTCTAAAATGTCAGACGTTTTGAGCTTTGATAAGACACTTCATGCTTTGAAGATTAAATTCTAAAAACATTTGTAAGTCAATTTAGATTGAAAAAAACAATAAAATTTCTAAAAATCCGAAATTATACTATAATTATTAATTTTTTTTAACGAAAATTTGATAGATCTTCTTGATCATCGTCAGGGGTCTACTTGCCAAGTTTCGGCTCGATTGGATCACGGGAGAAGGGTCAAAAATCGATCCAAAGTTTTTTTTGACGGCAAGCCGGCAAGCAAGCAAGCAAGTAGGCGCCACGAGTTAATATAAAGGGAGTAAAAATGAGTAAAAACAATCGGACAAAAAATGTGTCAGCAAAATATCGATGGGCAAAACTCATAAACTGATTTTGTAAAAATCACGTTTTGAAATTTGTCGATTATCTTTTTTTTTTTAAATATATATTTTTATAAATATTTTTATAAATATATTTATCAATCATAATTCTAGATATTACAAAACCGCTAAAACATTCAAACAGTAATAAAACGATAGCATAAAATGTATTTATAAAATTGAGATATGCAAAATTTAAAAATAAATACGTATATTTATCGGAAATGCATTTAAACCAAAGAATATTTAAACCGAAATTATGCAGAGAAGAACTAAACCTCTTTTTTAATTGGGTCACAGTGAAAAAATATCTGCCCTCGCATATATTTAAGACAAATTTATACTCTTGTATATTTAAGACGCAGTTAAAGTATTTATTTTTGCATAATTAATTAAAATTTTAACCTAAACAGTGTCTCTTCAAGTAAAAAATACTATTTTTTCACTAAGACATTATACTTGACATTATATTTGTAAGTGTATTATTATTTTAAGACCTTTTGATAATTGTTTCAAAATATACGAGCTCGTAGTTAAAAACACAATAGAGTACAAGAATGTTACTATAAAAACTTATATACAACTTCAAAAAAAAATTGGTAGATGGTGTAGTCTATCATAAGTGGAATTGGTGAAAGTTACATTATGTAAAAGGATCGCTTAAACCAGCCGTACGATACATCGTAAGCCCTATGAACACCCAAAAGGACTTCCATACCTACTTTCCCATATAAAAAATATTGTCGTCCCTACGAGACATCTATAATATATGTCGTCGTAATTTTTTTAAGCAAGTCAAATGTATTGAAACCAAATTATGTCCAAGAAATTTACGTTTGTTGATAAGTTTATATATTTTGGTGTTCTTTGTTTTAAACGTAGCCAGCTCAGTGTGGCTCAGTTTTATGTGGCGTAAATGCTAATATGTAAGAATTATTTTATATTCTACCTTTTCTGTTTACCATTCTGTGAAACAGCGTTTAGGTAAGCGAAATTTCATACGATTCAGTGGAAACACTGAAATAAAATACAACTTAATATTCCATTTATTTGTGGTTCATGTTGAAAATGATTTCATCTTCCTATCAAAGGGATTCAATCGTACGAACTCCGGCGAGAACTCAATGGAGAGTAATCTTCCAGCGCTTTGAGGGGATATTGATAAAGCAACGAGTTTCCTTTGACTGCGCCTGTTTGGTCGACTGCTTGTTGACTTTTAAGACGAAAACCTGAAATGAAATAGAAAATATCTCTATTTTCATTCAAATACTCAATACACATATCTACGCATAAGTGTTGCTGTTCTTCTTCATCTTAAATGGTCACTTTTAGCTGGGATCAGGGTATATTCGCCGAAGAGGTGAATATATCCCCAGCAGCTCAGCAGATAACTTCTAAATCAGAACCTAAATGGTAATTAACTTACTTTTTGTTGCCAAATACTCTGTGGTTGGTCATAATTGAGGGGATTAAAACAAAATAACCACTATTAAGGCCCGGTTGTTTCAAGTTCGATCAAAGTAAGCGGTCGATTAAAGCATAGATTTTTACGAAAACGGATCGTCTGATTGGTGGAGAACGTAAAAATCTATGCTTTAAAAGAACGCTTACTTTAATCCAACTTGAAACGACCGGCCCTAAGAGATGTAATTTAGATACACGTTCTTGTAACTGATTTTAAAGCCAAAGCAAAGATCTTAAAATTAATATTACTGTGATTAAATGCTTCTAAAGCACACAAAAATGATTTCGAAATCAGTTATCAATTGTAAAAATGACACTCTTAACCAGATAATGACATTCAAAGTATTACTTTTGCTTCTTATTAATTTAGAAGAAACTGCCAAAATTTGTATGAACTGAGCGGTTTCGATACAAGTGTATCTTGGATCAGATCAGACGCAAAAAAACTGTTACATAAAATAAAATTCAAAGAAATGAACTGTTTTAAATTTACTTCTTTATTCAAAATATAACTTTAGAGAAACCAGTTTCAATAACGACTGTGTATAATGAAAAAAATATGATACCAGAAGCAAGAAACGCAAAAATTTAGCCTATTGAATGAATACCTATAGAAATATTGTGATGCTGATTTAATCATTTTAAAATCAATGATTGGTGGGAATTTACCTTAAAATTCTACTACATCGACTGGAGCATCCTGTCGGTAATTACATTTTATTAGAACAAGAGATGTCGCCACTGCTCAAATCAACAAGTAATTTAGGTTCGATTAGAATTAATAGAAATAGTTCCAATTTATTGCGAGAATACCGTACCGTTGCCCTCGTCAATTTTCCAATTGTTCCCCGGTAGGAGGTCTAGGACTTAAATACCTACTGGAATTTCGAAATTCCAAAGTACAGAAATATGGCCGAGGCTTGAGATGAGAAAACGCTAGATTCTTCAATTTTTGCAAGGGTTTAATATTGAAAAAATATAATATACTTATTCTTGAAACACGACAGTCAGAAAGATGGACCACGAAAGTGAATTCTATTAAAAAAATATCTCAAAAAATTTAAAGGGTAACATTTAAACTGATTTTTTCCGTAGGTAGGTACTGTTGGAATCCGTAAATACGTAGGAAATATTGAACGTAGAGCTTATGTAAGTTTTAAATGTTTTTGAAATATACGGGGAGATACAGTTTGGTTACTTATTGTCTTACTACGTATCTTAAACGACAAAATATTCATCAAACACAATAATTTCGTTGTCTGTCTGTTTGTCCACAACTTCCTGTATCGTCCGTAATTTGGTTCAAATTTACTGCTAAATAGCGAAATTATACTGCTGGAAGTAGGAGGCGAACCTCGGACGCTCAAATGCCAGCGCGACACCCTAGCAACATTGCTATCACCGCATCTCCGTGGACCGTCAAAAATATACTATATATTCTAGAGCCTAGCCATTTCATGTTCCGTGATTTTTTACGTGTGTACCGCTAGTTTACGATAATTTTAGTGATCCTTACGATGTTTTGCCTAACCTACATTTTAGATCATTGTGACGAAAAAATGCATAGGGGTAGATAGATACACAATCCGTATTGCATCTAATGATTTGAGATGGTGCGTCTATCCGTTTAGGGTGCTTTTGACAAATAAACACTATTTGAGCAAAATTGTCCCTTACGATCTTTTGGCGATTATGGCGCGATATGTTTTTACATTTTCAAGATACATTTTGGCATCAATTTATTTAAGGATAGGGCGCTAACCAACAAGAGAGAAATATAATTGTGTAAACGGCATCATCTAAGATTTTCAATAAATATATATTTTCAATAAATAAATCGTATATTTTTTGTAATCGTTAAAACCTTTGTCTTGAGTGTGCCTCTATGCGCCAGCTGTACTCAGTTGAAGCATATTAGATATAATTCTACAAGTCGATTTTTTGTTCATGGCGCGTCAGGAATATATTCTATATCGACACAAGTCAATGTGTGCGCTATCGCTATCTTTGCGAGAAAGAGACAAAGTTATATTACAGCTTCACGCTTGACAATAATGCAAAAACGCACTTCACACCAATATACGCATAGTATTGATTATGTACACCACGCGTTGTGATGTTTAAAATAAAATAATTTTTAAATTAATCATTGATAATAATAATAATTATTATAGCTAGACCACATTCAAAAGAATGTGCGCAAAAAATATGTGTGTTGTTACGATGCAAAAAATGAACACAAAATAAGTTTTTCTAGTAAGTAAGTAACCTTTATTAAACTAAAACATATATATTTATTTGAAATATCAAATTGAGGATTGTAATACGGGCTTGCCATGTAACTTTCCCCCGCTTTCTTCTTACCGGATAAAGCTAGGGAATGGTCTTTTGATTGTGGTCGACCTATAAACCAGTTTCATGAAAATAATATTTTATTAAACAGTTAAAAAATGAAAAATAGGTATCAATGATTCCGTAATAGATCATTTATAAATCCGAATAAGTTTTTTATTGTGAATTTAAATAATACGTGTGTGTAAAAAATGTTTGTATTGATTTTGATATTAATATTTTTGGATCTTGGAACGAATTGAGTTTCGTTTATTTACTATGGGGAAATTTGCTTTGACAATGGGGTCGTGTTAGGTGGACGAGTGCGCGCTGTTCCCCCGAACAAAACTGTTCCGGAAACGGTTTGGCGACGTCGTGAATTAGATGGACATATTATAATATTATATACAGATTATAAGAGCTATTATGGAAGTATGTCATTAAACCATATTTATCTTAGAATATATGATGCAGAATGAAACATTGTACCTTTACTGTGTTAAAAAACTATTTTAAAGTGCTTCTTCTTCAAATATAGCAAAATTATTTTGTAGTGACATAATTATAATTTATATAAAATAACATTGTAAACACCACTTTTTTATAATATAATAACATAATAATAATAATAATTTTAAGGTCCTTTTTGCAAGTAGTTATCTTTTAAATTTATTTTCATGTTAAGTAGGTACTTTATATTATTAATTTTCCATATATAACTTTTTAAATATTTTGATTATCGATTATACTTCGATTTTATTTTTGTTATCCTGACGAAGAAGCCATTGGCTTCGAAAGATGCTGAATTTTTTTCAACAAAAAAGTGGAGTTTACAAAGTTATTTTATATAAATTATTTTA
The DNA here is from genome assembly GCA_016648135.1 of Agrypnia vestita. NCBI lineage: Eukaryota > Metazoa > Arthropoda > Insecta > Trichoptera > Phryganeidae > Agrypnia > Agrypnia vestita. The sequence goes on from JADDOH010010509.1 coordinate 30,051, forward strand.
AAGTGCTTAAAAATCTTATGCATCGCGGCTGCGTAGGTATGGGTATTTTCTGCCACGGTATGCTGGGGGTTAATTAATATATATAATTAAATTATGTACTTAAAGCTCGCCATTTCAATACATGTATAAATTGGACCATACAGTGAAATCGTTATAAAATATGTAAATTAGTTTGGTTTATTCTAACAAAATGAGCCGACTAGATTCAACATTAATATAATTATCCCCATATGATTGGCAATATGCAAACAAAACACAGAGCTTTGAAATTGCCCGTTTCACATTGAACTAGAGAACGTTGAGGTTGAGTTGAAGAAGTTCAGTGAACTGAAGCGGACTCACGGGGCCATTCAGAATCACTTCGTATGACCATGTCATTAGTCTAAGGGGACGTTCGGGGTGACCTAATATATCTAAGAACGTCTCGTCTCCAAGTGTATTTATAATAGGGTCGGTAAGAAAGACATGTCACACATTCCTCAGAAAGGAGCGAAAACAAAATGGACTCTTTTTGTTGTTTTTAGTAGAAACTTTTTTGAATTGATATTGATGTACAGGATCTATGTGTTTGTCAGCATTGGTGTCTTCGAGGCGGGCTTCGTGATAGCGATCGTTTATCATAAAATTTCGAGTTAGCCCATGTTCATCTTTTATACTATAATCAAATAAATTGTGAACGTATCAGTCTGAACTTGCCTGTCCGATGATTTTCGCTATTCACTCGGAGCGACTACACGAACGGCACTCGGAATAAATTTGAATCGCTAGGGTCAAGTGGGGAACAGTGTAAAAAAAAATTTTATTTTTAGAAAAAAAACGTTTGTTTTATTTTTCTTTTATTATTGCCTGAAGAATCAGAAGTCTTTTACCTTCATATTAGGCTTAAAAAAACATTGCAATTATACTTAGAAATGTCTTAATTTGGCAATTTTATGAGATCACAATTTTGTTATAATGTGCCCCCGGGGTGAATGCTATCACACAACCGATTTTTTAACAAAATTGCATTCACTTTCATAAATATCAATGAGGTTAAATTATCAGGTATGTACGAGTAGGTATACCTATTTCTTCACAATTTGCGTGCATTTTAATATACATGACATGTATATTAAAATGGTATTAGCAACAGAAACCTATTTTTCAATGCTGAAAATACAATTTAGTTATCAAAACAAGTTGTCTACCACATTTTAAACTAATGTTACCAACTCGTATTTAAATACGCAATGTACCGTTCCGGCGGATGCGTGCCTTATAACTAAAATGTGTCTTGGCTAAATGTATGGAGTATACACCACTGGTAATGGAATAGCGTAATCTATACCTATAAAACTCAATGTCAGTCTGCCTTTTTGTCTGTTCTGTATAGAAATCTACACCGTTTGTCCGATTCGATTCAAATTTTGTATAATTATGCTTTAGGACCCGGCGGGTAACATAGGTAACATTTCCTCCATCCACTTTAACCCCTTCCCCATCCCCTGATATATTTTAAATGTAAATCTGCACCGATCTGACCCAAATTTTGCATATTTATTTTTTAAGACCCGATGAGTAACATAAGCGACATTTCCTCTCTTCCTTTACCTCACTTCCGCCTCCTGATATATTTTCCACGCAAACCTGTATCTTCGAACGATCGGACTCAAATTTTTCATACTTATTCTTTAGGACTCGGCGGGTAAAATAGGCGAGATATCCTCCCTATTCTTTTACCCTTTCCTTACCCTGATATATTTTCGATGCAAATCTATAACGTTCGACCGATCGGACTCAAAATTTGCATAAATATTCTTTAGGACCCGGCAGGTAACATAGGTGACATTTCCTCCCTCCCCTTTTATCCTTTTCCCTCCCCTGATATATTTTCGATGCATATCTATAGCGTTCGAATCGAAGTTTTGTTCCTCAACAAATTTATTTTCAACTAATCCTTAACCCGTGCAACGCCGGGTACGAACAGCTATTAAAATATATGATTTTTGAAAATTCAATTAAAAATTGCGTCCAACTAAACTTAAATAATTAAAGTAACAAAGAATTCCACGAAGAATAATCACAGTTGGTGGAATTCGAATCTACGCTCCGAGAGGGAATTTGATTTCTTATCTTACCGATATTATCGTATTTACAATCAATGTGTAAACTACAGTAAGTGCTAACATAAGTACAAACATTATTTATTTTATTCGGTCATCCAACATAATTGCGTGGTAGGACAAAATCCAGAAAAATAGTTAAATATCTCCCACAATTAAAGACATAATTGTAGACATGCCAATTTGATATGAATGACAGATCAAACAATTTATAGTTTCATTTAAGTGATTTTTCCTAATTTAACTTTATCATAAACATAAAAGGGTATGTATTTCATTAAATAGGTCCATAATATATTACTGAAAGTCAACAATTCCTTGGGTTCGTTAATATGCTACTACCTAATACATTTTACCCCGGGATTATCTTTCATAATTAAGTCATAATCAATAGACTTGTCCTGACGATCATCTCCGATAAAATAATACAGCACAAAATTAATACCAATATTAATGATTCATTAAAACATGCTTTAATGGCTATGGGGGATCGGTTACTAGGGTACTCTTTAAGTATGAATCTCAAATTCAATTTATGAACATGGCAGGTATTTTGCAATACAACGGGTTTCAAAAAAAATGGATCCGATTTGAAATCGCTCCATCTCATTCTTACTATTTTAAAGGGTGAGGCATGCATAGCATTTGTATGAATAAAGAGAATGCGAATGTGAAAAAATTTAAGGAACTTACAGGAATAATTTGCAATGAAACAAAAGGGAAGAAGGATAAAAAGAAACCTTTTTTCCCATTTCAATCTTAATCTTTAAGTTTTTGGCCTCAAAATAGGCTAAAATTTTAGCCAAAAAAACTATCAACTTCTTCATCGTTCGTTAATTTCATTCCTCGAAGTAGAATGAATAATACGGATGGAGCAATATTTGGACTGCAAGGAGGATCATTTATCGTTTGGAAGTAATAGTCATAGTCATAGTGAAGAGCAGCCAGAACAAGCGTTCATAGAGGAAGGTTATTGAAGAGGCGTGAAAATTCTCGTTAGCCACTTGCACAGAATTTTAACCTCCCTAGACTCTGATGGATATTAGAAATAGTTGTGTTTCTCCAAGCAATTCCGCTATGTAAATTTTTTAAATAAAATTTTGTCGGCCGGCCGGAGGTCTTCTTTTATCGAATTACGTCACGTGTACAATTTTTTCCAGGGCAATAGTCCCAGTAAACCACCATCACTTCTGAATTGGTCTGAGGTATTTTTGATGGTTTTGTGGGGAGTTTAATCGTGGTGCGAAACTCAATTTTGCCCTTGCTTGGAGGGTTTTCTTCATATTCGACTCGCTTGTTCGGCGATATCTGAAAGAATATTGACGCAATAAGGCTTAGACTTAAAATATTTATTTATTTATTTATTTGACACCTGTATGGGCATTTACAAAATATACAATAAAAAATCGCAGAAGACAGATAGTTACAAAACATTATAAGTGCATTAATACTCCTGAGAGAGGATAAAGTACATATAGAGTTATAAAATAAATTATAGATTTAAGTAAATTAAAATCAAAAGTTGTAATAAGAAAAATAAAAATTTATTTACTCATCACCATTTAGTTGAGCCATAAAGAAATGTTTCATTGTGGTCTTATACACAGTTATACTATTAGCAAAAATGTCGACCACCTCTACATATTCATTCTCTAACGAATGTAATAATTATGTGGAGGTGGTCAAATAAGTATATATACACGAGTACTTCTCATCCCTCTGATAGCCACCCCATTCCATGAAATTCTTTTCGTGTATGTGAATTAGTGACAAATGAACTAAGAGTACGATTTTGAAACTCTGACAGGAAAAGATATTATTTTGTACTAGTCGAATATAATTTTGGGTGATTTTTTTACTGAGGGTATTTTTATCTCTTATTTAAGTACTTAGTTTTGCTACCGTTTATTGTCGACCATTTCCATTTAAAGATCTTGCCGCCGTAAAAGATTTATAGTGGAAAAGATTTCACATTGTTTTAGGACATAAGTCCCATCGCTGGGTATATACCCAAGTCGAATCCTTTCAAAATGACGATACAAGGCATATTATCGGTTTTTAGATGGACATCTGAATTTTAAACATTTTATATTTTTCGTATCAAAATTACTTAAAATTACAAATTACGAAAAATACGAAATTTCGGAGGGTTTCGTTTTCTGCTTACAAGGAATTCCTTAAATGCTTCCGATTTGATGTACAAAAATTCTGTAAAATATTCCTTTCATTCCGTGTCTTAAATTTTATATTTTCTTATAATTAATGATTTTATCAAAGTAAAACTGTAATTTTCAACATTAAATGTTGTATTATGTCTGAAGATTCATAATAGGTATGAAAAAATTTACACTTAAATTGTAAATAAGTTGTTTTTATAAGTTATATTTTTATTGTGATATTACTTTACATAGTATATATTATATTAATAAAAAAGCAGTATAAATATAATGAAAGCCCAATTCTATCATGTTACGCTGTATGACTTGGGCATAATCATTTCTTAATAAACGTGTGATTGAAAATGACATTTTTTCATTCATTTTAATATAAATTGAATAATTTAGAATATTAATTAGGATGGATAAAATTCTGATTATTTAAATAATTGTATATCCATAGAACTTTATAAATATAGGATAGTAAATTAGGTGGGTATATTTATTTGATTTGGGTTAAGATTAATTAAAACTAATTTTATTTTTTTGTAATAAGTTTTAAAAAGTTTTTCGGAATTCATATTTTTTTTTCGTGGATATCTTTATAGGTTTAGTATTTTACTAACAGTATTATTAATCATTATGCTAGTTCATGACAAAAGTTGTAGGGGCGGGAGATTTCCCGCCTGGCCCCAAAAGATCATCGAACCTGTATTATTTAAAAACTGAATAATAAAAGATAAATTTAAACATTCGCAATGCTCCTAGTAATTATTCTTTTATTCTGTATAATTAATTTTCTTTAACTAATATTGTAAAATAAATCAAATGATTAAATTAAAATCGTATACAGAAGAAGATACATTTATTATTTAATTTTCTATTAGTAACATGCCTGTCTCACTAGTAAAAGTCTATGTTGTTTAAGTTATATCATAGAACTTTTTTATAAAATGTTACCTTCAAAATAAAATGTGGTTTCATTAAAAAATAAATTAATATAGCACTACAACATGGCTGCAAATGGAGTAGAAACTCGGTACCTACACTAGTACTACTAAGACACAATACTTTTTAAGTACCTATCATTAGTTTCACCTTTTCATAATTGTTTCAAATTTACAAGCTCATAATATTTGTTTTAAATGAGTCAATCGTATTAGATCCAGCCGTGGATCCAGACTATGAAGAAATTTACCTTATTTTAACAATATTTTTATATGAAAGAATGTTCTAAGGACACAGCTAATGGATTTGGTCCCTAGAGGGATGATTTGTTAATTAAGGAAAAATTATAGAAGCCTTACTTTTCTCATATATAAATAGTTTCGTTTCTGTGAGACTTCTATAACTCATCCTTAATAAATTTACGTTGGTTCATGTCTTTATATTTTGTTGGTCTGTGGATTTAAGAGATTGAAAAAGATTTATTTATTTTATTTATCGGAACAATTACATATAATAATAGGCCCATGAATGACGCATAATTTTATATGCTATTATAATGGAGGTATTTTTTTGTAATATATTTTTTCCCACAACACATACATATTTAAAATATTCGTATGCATCAAGTGTGCAAAATATGAGGACCGCCTTCTGACAATTGATTCAGAAAAATCTATAGATTAACAATCTGAGTGTTGCCAGAAGCCCAGGTGGTCCAATTTTTTTTTATACACCACCCCCTCTACGCAGCAAGTAAATCGATTGAGTACAAGCTATTGAGCTATTTTAATGTTTATATAAGTGTCATTAGTTGGGTCTTTTTAATAATTAAAGGTATTAAATAGGTTGTCAAATAAAATTAAAATAGAAATTATTGACTAAAAATCATTAATTATTGTTTAAAAAAAAATTTAATGATAAAAACAAATTTAATAATTATAGTCCAGGCGCCAGAGGTACTTGAGTATGCAAAATGTGAAGACCGGCAACTATGCTATCAGTTTCTTATACCTGAGACACCAAATAAAAATAAACTGAATGTTGTCCGCAGTTTTATTGGTCTTCTTTATCCCAACACTTAATAGACGAAAAAAAAAAAAAAATAAACCAGATGTAGGTATACGCTGGTGTTCGATATTTGTCGTACTTAAATAAGAAGATTTGTATATTTTTACGTATCTCTCTCAAAGTAAATACCTTTATATGTGCTTTTCGATTTCTCCGCTGCCCTCTTATCCGGGCGATCTGGTCTGACAGCTTCGTTCTGCCGCAAACTTAACCTCACAATTCTCATATTTCGACTAAAATTACATCAAATAAGTACTAATGCTGTATTTAAAGCTTATAGAAAAAATATTACTTCATATGCACTTATTGAAGATGTATGAAGCGAAAGTTGAATGTCAGGACAAAAGAGTATGGCGCTCTATCCTTTCTGCCTACCCCCACGGGGAAACGGCGTGATGGTAAATTAGTTTGTTAGTTAGTAATTTCTCCTCCCACAGCGCACCGTCTTGATGTAAATTAGGCAAATTTGACATTGTCGCTGGACCATAGAAAAGATAAATATTATTGAACTCTTTTTATATTTGACGTTTGACGGATAACCGTCATGTACTTCTTTCTCCCTCTGACCACACCACCAGACGTATACTTTATTCGTATTGTAATCTATGATATTTTTCTAATACAATTTCCGTTTTATATAACGATTTAAATGACGGAATGGCATAAATATTCTTAGCTCCTCTGTTCAAAATTCTTTTATCTCTTTCTGCAGCTGACATTTGGAGGCGAGATTTGATCTCGTTCGGGTGAGTCGCTGGCCGTGACGGTCGTACAGCTTCATCGGACGGTGGACTCGACACATTCACAATCGTCATTCTATTATTAAATAAAAAAAACCTTCGTTTCTCTGTCTTTAAACTCGCTATCATCCGTACCTTCGGGTCAGATAGCATTGATATTTAAAAAAAAACTGTTTTTGAGTTGAAAGTGTCGTATTTTTGAACATCATGAGTTCTATTTCGTACCAAACGTTCATCTTATGACTTTCCATTATTGATTTACAATGAAAAGTGATAAAATCTGTGATAATTATATATATATATATATATATATATATATAGAGATATATATATAATATATAATATTTATATATAGATATAGTATATATATATATATATATATATTATATATATATCTAATCTGTGATAATATATAAATATGTGGAAAAAAAGTGATAAAAAGTGATAAAGTGCTGTAAAAATATGCAAATGTATATCTTGAGATGTTTGAATTACGAGAACCAAAATCATTAAGCGCCATTATCTCAGAATTCATATTTTAGAAAGCTGATGGTAGCCTCGCACTCGAAATGCTGTACGATTATTACACACAGGTTGGGTTATATGAACAATCACTTCCATATTTTCGAGAGAAACAGTCTCTCTTATCATCAGGTGAACTAAATATGCATTTAACTAGTAACCTTAGTAAATTTCGGTCAAAAGTGAATAGGAGTTTTTTTTTATTCAATTTTTGACTACACACAATATTTGAGCTTTCTCGGAAAACACTTATGAATAATGTCTCATTCTAAAACACTTCTCCGATCCTGGGCTTGTTTCCTCCTGTACCGAATAGATTGACAAAATTCTGTTTCTAAGTTAATTATTAATAATTATACCTGAGATAGATGCTTCTTTCTAAACTGTATTAGTGATTTTTATGTAACCCAACGAGCAATATATAGTTAAATTCATTTTAAAAAGATTAACAAATTTTATTTGTACTAACTATAAATATTTAAAAATTTTGTCTTGGACTCGGCTGCTTGGACTCTAGGGCGTGTTCATTCGCTTATTAGAGTCCAAGATTGAGAGAAGTGACAGGGGTTACGAAATGGGATCGAATAAGAAACTCGACAATTCGAGACGATCTGAACATTGAACCACTGCTACTATTCGTAGAAAAATCACAACTGAGATGGCTTGGGTACGTACTAAGGATGTCTCATGACCGAATTTCTAGAAAAATACTGAATGCGATTCCTGAAGGTCGACGTCCAGTGGGTCGCCCCAGACACAGTTGGGCGAGGAAACTCCAGAAACTGTCTGAGGAAAAGATAGGATCACAATGTACAGAGGCCGCACAATCAAGACAGGGACGAATAGAGGCGCCTCGTCGATTCAGTGGTTCCCGTCCCGAATAGGACAATGGGAAGAAGATAATTTTGTCTTAAGGCGGGTCATACAATTTTCAAGCTGTCAAAAGTGGCGATATGCGTCGATAGATCATGATACTTCAATACGAGATCGAGACATGAACAAACGTCATATCAGATAAACCTTGCACGAGGGTATTATTTATGTGTCATTATAAGACAGAAAGTTTGCTAGGAAACGAAACAACGTTTAAAATACATGGGAATTTTAAGTGTTTTAAATCTAGAATTTAAAAAAGCGTATTTATATTTCTACAATAATTTATGTGTTGTAAAAAAATATTAAACAACAATTTTTCTTACATCACTGTTTTTAATTTAAAACTTATGTCGCATAAGTAGATTTAGATATTATTTTGACTTCCAACAGAAATGTCAAAACACATGTGAATTTAATTGAATTCAAATATTTTTTTATCTACAATAAACAAATAACTACTCCAATAATATGTATTGAATTAAAAAGAAAATTAACAACCATTTATCTATATTTTAAAAATTATGTCGTAAATGAATATCTTACTTGACTTTATAAATTACAATGGCATCTTCGCGAATATACCGCCGCCTACAAGGTCATCAAAGCACGCATATGACAGACAATCTGACGTACGTTCAATGTGAGTTTATCAGTAGAAAAGCAAAATAATATTAAACTAATTAAAAACTTACTATCTGCGACGAATAGATTGCTTTCGAATATATAACATGGTATTATTTTGAACTTATGTCAAATTTGGCATAAAAACACGTTTTAAAGTGATTTTTTTATGAAAAAGTGTATGGGCTATAGAGGAACGTCCGCCTCTTCCGCACGGCACGCGGCATCTGATTCAAAACTGCACCATTTCGTGACACATTTCACATTTTAGAATTTGTATTTTAAAATAATAATTAACGTGTTTTAAATAACAAATGTAGCTTTTTAATAGTGAATGAAGACTCAAAGTGCGAATATAGATACAATATATCGTTTAAAATCACCTTTTTATATGAATTAACAAAATTTGAAAATCATCAAAATCGTAAAAATTTCTAGCATGTTTATATTTTATTTATTTATTTATTTATTGTTTATTTACATTTACATTAGTTAATACAAGATACTAATAACTGCCACACTAGGTAAAAACCTGTTCTGTGGCAGTTATTTTCATATGGTATTTATGTAGTAGTAAAAAATGACAATTAAAGAATCTAAATCTAAAAGAAAATAAAAAGAAAAGAAAATATAAATACAAAATCAAGATAAGAATTTAAAGTAAATCATAGGAATACCTAAATCTAAGAGAAAAGAAAAGAAAATTGAATATTGAATATGTAATATTGATTTAATATTGAATATTTCTTAATTTCTACGTACGGATTCTAGATAATTAAGTAAACTTTATGCGTATAAAAAAACATATTACGCTTACATACCAATTTTCAACGAACGACTCTTCGCCCGGGAACATTAAAAACGTTTTTTTTGCCGCGGCCTGTGGATTAATGCCTATATTTTTCTTAATTATTGTAAATAATGTTCAGTTTATTACTTTTATATAAGTAAAAAGGTTCTATCTATTGCAATCTATCATATAAATTCTGATATAAATGAATAATAAAAACCCATATTTTCGTAAAAAAAATGCCGAAATATGCATTTGCAGCGAATGTACCGCCTTAACCTTTTTGACTGTTTTACTGTCCTTTCAATTTTTCAGGTCACTGTACGCACAGATAAGTTTACTTTTTGTCACGACTACAGTTCGAGAGGCGCAGTTCAGCGCGGAGCGTCCCAGTAACAGCCACCGGCGACAGCCTCTCGCTTTCTGCCGGCAGACAATAACGAAATACTTTCTGTCCAGGTAACAAGGCGGACAGCGGCTCGGACCGCGAGGTGCGCCGCGAGGACGGCGAGCGGCTGGCGCGCGAGTACCGCGTGGCCTTCATGGAGACCAGCGCCAAGACCGGCACCAACGTGGAGCTGGCCTTCACGGCCATCGCGCGGGAGCTGCGCGCGCGGGCCGCGCAGGAGGGCGCCGGCGGCGGCGCGGGGCCCGAGGCGCAGCAGCGCTTCTGCGTGCAGGACTACGTGCGCGACCAGAGCCAGCGCGGCGGCTGCCCGCCCTGCAACACGTGAACGGGGCGCCACTCCTTCCGTAACGAGCTGCGACGCGCCTGATGACATTCATTACAACCACCGACGAAATAATATTAAATACGAGACTTTAAAATCAATGACTCGTAGAGAAAAAGCAATTTTTTATATAGAAAAGTAGGTATTGAAGTCTTTTTGGATGTAGGACCTATCGTATAGCTGGCTCACGTGAGCCATACGATAGGCCGTAAGTCCTATAGACACCCAAAAAGTTTCATACCTACTTTCACATAATGTATAACAAAACGGGCTTCGTCTCTATGACACATCTCGGTCAATGATGTTGATACTGAATATCCAAAAAAAAAAAGAAAATGTTATGAAAGCATTTACCGAAGATAAACTAATTTAAATTATGCTGATTTTGAGATTTTATTGAAAATATGTACAGCTCTGTCTACCCCTACCGAAACCATGTTTCCAAATAACTATTAAAAGCAAGGGCAGCAATATCAACTTCAACCAATCAACCTTCGACGGTGTGTACTGAAGTGAGGGTTGATGTCGATTTTTGGCTGAAACATCCTAGCAAAGACAGCAATAACCAATCATGTAAATAGCAAAAGCAGCATTATCCACTATTTGGTAGCAAACACAACAACATATATATTTTAATGTTAAATATTTATTTTTACATTTAAATAACAGGAAAACTGAGCTGGCAATTGTTTATAAAAACTTATTTTCAATAAGATATAGGTTTCATAAATTCCAGAGAAATTTCCTTGAGTAGTGACAAGTTTTTGGTATTTATCTCAGAAACACCAATGAGATTCTGCCGCCCTCGCCTTTATACCCCTCAAATGTACACACGTATATAACAGTGGATTCTCGCCAGTTTGAGTCCCAGTTGTGGTTCAATGAAATAAAATTTTAGCGAAGTACCAACAAATACAAGTGCAAAAGGAATACACAAAACTTTTACTTTTTCGAAGCTTCTTCCAGCACACATATGTAGGGTGTTTTTTTAGATGTAGGTATAGAACTCTAAAATGAAATAAAAATCATGGTAATCGCCATGATATTTATTGGCTTTGTTGGCCATAATTTTATGCCACTGGTATTTAAATATAGTGTTTTTTTTAGTTAAGAGGTTTGTTTTTCGAATTGGCAGCACTTTTTCTTTTTTCGACAGCTGACAGCTGAATTGAAATCTGTTTGGTTTGCCATTTCACTATGAATATACTTACGCCAGAACAACGCTTGCAAATTTATCTCCAAAATCGTGTCATCGTAATCATATATTAATACTAATGGCATAAAATTATCATTCCAATAAAGCCAATACCACAACCAATATCTCGATTTTTGTGTATTATTTCATTTTAAAGTTCAATACCTCTTAAAAGAAAACACCACTTATATACGGGATGTAACAGAGCGTGTCCGTTATACTTTACATGTAGGTTCCTGCCTAAATTATGAATCAAAACTGTTCATGCAACAATGCATTAATTTTAATAGTCACGGAGATAAACAACTTTATGCATTTTTGCTTTTTTTCTCAATATATCGGTCTTATTTTCTGTAAAAGGTTGGATTAACATAGCAGTAACTTTAATAGAATAATATATATAAAAATTATTTGCTTTAATAAATGTCAAATTAAATTATTAAAACCTCGTAGAAATTTAGTTTCGTAAGGTATTTATCATTTTATTTCAGTTGAATTAAAGCGAATGAATTTTTTTATTCGATATAAGTCAGTTACCTTCATGGTAATTCAACATTTTACATAAGATAAAAAAAATAAATGAAAAAAAGTAAACTTTGAAATCGCTTTTTGCCATAACTAGGACGACGTTGCTCGAACATTGTTGTTTCAGAGTTTAAGCAAGAATCTATATATAAAGTACTATTGGCCAGCTCTGTTACACCGTGTTTATATTGATTATAAATATATTAACCGATAAATAATAATTTTATTCCCATCAAGCGATAGATTAATAAAATGAATATTTTTAAATACCACCCAGAAATTCTGCTAACCTCATACTTATGTTATGTACCTAGTGTGAAGAACAAATAAAACAGTATGTGTACCCCTTTGCTGCACGATAATAAAATTAAAAATTGCATTTTGTTACATAAATTTCAAAATCAGTGTGACCCTCGTAGAGCATGGCACTGGCTTCTCATATCAAGAGTTCCGGGTTCGATTCCTGGTGAAGTGACGATACATATGTATGTTTTTTTATATTTTTTTACTCCTATGTACTCTATATTCTTTTTTAAGCCCGGGTGGTTTTGGGATGTGTTTCAAGGAATAATCCAAGAATATGGTCCCGTTGTTCATACAATGAAAATAAGTATTTCACTATATTATTTAATGTCCTGTTAATTTAATCTTACTAAAATAATCGTAATCTAAATTAAACAAACCAAACCTAATAACCTAACCAAACCTCATATATTGCCTATGAAATGTCAAAATATGCAGTGCATTTTTCGAAACTTTAAAGTGGAATATCTTATTTAATACTTACTTTTAAAACATAAATTTTCTTTCATTTTGTTATTAGCACGTTCTATAATATAGTGAAATAATCATTTTCGTTGTATATGCAATGGGACCATTATCTTGGATTTAGCCGTGTTTCAATTCAATGTTTCAATTGGGCCATTAATACAAAATTATTGAAAATAAATTTGAAAATGGTATTTTAAATTCTGGAAACGTATTCTACACAGACTGTCCCAAAGCTAGTAGCAAAAATTCCAGGGAGTCTTCCTCATTCAAATTTAAATAGAAAATATTCTTTACACTTTCACCTTGGGTGAAATGTAAACGGTAAAGGAGATTAGCGACATCAAAAGTTTTGCATTTTTTCAATATTTCTGACTTAGCTCTTGTTAAACGTTGAAGAATGATGAAAGTGGCTTATATCGAATATTTAAAATTCATTCACTTTGGTACGCGTCAAATAAAGTGATTGAAACCATGCAGAAATATGAACCGGATTTTTTGTTATTTAATTAAAATCAAACTAGTCGTAAACCCGTGAAAAATTACGGAACATGAGCGACGCGCTGATTGACGTTCCTCACTCGAGCGCCCGGGCCGCATTAGCGGCTAGTCATCATCAGTGTTGTTGTTGTAATTCCAGCCCAATTCTAGCAAATAACGGACAGACAGACATTCGGAATTAGGGTAGTTAAAACGAAAAAACCAGATCCTTAAAAACCAATCTCCTTAACTGTTGACTTTTCGCTCAAAGTGTTAAGAATATTTTCTACTCTAATTGAATGAAGAAGACTTCTCCGAAGTTTTTGCTACTAATCAGGAATCATAAATGTTACATAACTTAGATTTGTGCAATCCAAGCGCGCTGGATAATATTATGTTAAGTACTGGATGTTTGTACTGCTCACAATAACGTGAAAGCTGATTCCGAATCAAATCAGTGGCTAATATTGAATGTTTTCTTTAATCTGGGTTATTAATCCTTAGATTTACAATGTGAGGGTGTTTCAGATATTTTGTGATTCACCAATTGATACAATGTATTATTTTCAATGATGCATAATTAATAGATGATTATTTAAACCTAAAATCTCTTAACAACATACAGGGTGTACCAGAGCTAGCAGCAGAAAGTTGGCCGGTAGATTCCTGCCCATCTAATGAGTGTAAAATATTCAAGAAACCATGACCTATATACCTAATAGTTATGGAGATATGCAAAAAGTTGAACTATCATTACAGTAGGTACCTAACTCTTTTTAACATTAAAATGACAAAAACCACGCAAAATTTGAATTTTTTTTTTTACAATGTTTTTATCATTTTATTTAAGATGTATCGAAGCAAATGATTTTTCATGATAGATATAACTTACTGTAACGATAGTTCAACTTTTTGCAAAAATTAAGTCAGAAATATTGAAAAAAATGAACATTTTGATATTGCATATCTCCATAACTATTGAACATTTTAGACACTTAACAGGCAGAGATCTACCGGCCAAGTTTCTGCTGCTAGCTCTGATGCACCCTGTATATTTAATTTGCTTTACACACTATTTTTGAGTATTATATAACGCACAAATATTTATGTATGTATGTGACAGATAATATATGTATAAATTCTTATGTTATAGGAATCGTGGCGCAGTGTGGTGTGTCTTTTTGCGGGTTTATTATATAATTTTAAAACAACATGTTATATTATTTGTCATTTTGGTCAAGATTTATGTGTATCAAAATTCCTTAAACATTTTTCTCTTTAAAACTGAAGGAAAAACATATAAAAAGTTTTCTTTTAGTTAGTATTTTCTAGTTAGACCTCTTTTCATATAAGAAATAAAATCGAATTAGTATGTGAAAGCCGTGCGTACGAGGCACATCGTTTAGTTGTGTTGGTGTTTCTACACGTAAACACCAGCACAACGAAACAACGTACGTCGTATGTACGGCTTACACATACTAATTCGATTGTCTTTCTCAAATAAAACCCGGTGGAAGACTCTTGCCAACAGATTGAGTGGTGGGAGACCAACAAGTTAGTAGCAAGTGTTTAACTTAGATGAAAATAGTTGTGATGTGACACGTATTCCGTGTACACATTTTAAAACAATATATTGTGACCGAAATCAGAAATGGGTTCGTTTTAATATCTAAATTATAATATTTATAAAGCGTAATTTTTGTAATGAACCAAACTCCATCGAATATTAATGTTCACAATTTCACTTTAATGTTGGATGAAATTTTTTTATTCCATGGTTACGATTACAGTAGATATACACAGGGTGTCTCATAGCAAGTGGCAAATACTTTACTGGTGGATTCCTGCCTTGCTAATGAGTCGAAAATGTTCAAGCAACCGTGAACTAATATTAAATAGTTTTGGAATTATGCAATATCAAAGTTAAAAGACATCAAAAGACTATGTTATGGAGATATGCAATATCGAAGATTGATTTTTTTCAATATTTCCGACTTATTTTTTTCATCATATCTTATTTCGATTATGAAAAATTCATTCGCTTTAATAAAAGTCGAATAAAATGATAAAAACCTTTCAATTCCAATTGGAAAACATTCGAATTGGAATTGGAAGGTTTTTATCATTGAAAACATTCCAATTCGAATATTGCAAAAATTGAAAATATAATTTTTTACAAGGTTTTTAGCTTTTTATTTGATGGACGGCAATCACCATTTGGGCTATAAAAGTGTGCCATACCAAACTAACTTAAGATCACGCTATTTCTCCATGGGAAAAGGCATAGAGCGTCACATCTTCTGTCCCGACACGCAAACTTGGCTTCGTCCACATTCATACATACAAATGTATCTGTTATTTTCTTTCAGAAGATTCTCATGCAAATTCGTTGATTTTTGAGGCCTCTAACGGAACCATTTTCCAGAATCTGGTTTACCTGCTTGAGCCAAGTCTTCCACAGCCGTCTTTTATTTCTGGTGCCATCGGCAATCACTCAAATACCAGGGGTGTGTAGTGAGAACATTGAAGCATTACTTATTCCTACGCCTATGTTTTGAAAAAAAAACCTTAAAAAATGGTATACCTCGTAATATACTTATAATAATAATTATCATATTAATATACCTAGTACGAGTAGCTTGTTGGTCTTATGGTTAGGACCCTCGCCTCGTGATCCAAAGGTCGCGGGTTCGAACCTCACTCCAGACCAGCAAGTTAGTCCTATTCTCATAGCACAAGCGTTTAGCTTAGTTTGAAAATAGTAAGAATATTGGTGTGACACGTATTCCGTGTTCGCATTTCTATTTAAAAAAAGAATTGGGTGAAATTCCGCCACATGCATATTTAATTTAGATTTTTTTCCAAATATATGTTTACGTAAAAGTCATGTTTCAATGTCTTCACTCCACGCCTCTGCATACCACCCTTACTTAGAATATGTTTTTTCTATACATTTTTATCTCGTTAAATATCAAACAATAAATCGTCAGTAACATCAGATTAAAATTTTTAAAAAATGCATTATTCTCAATTTAATAATGTCCGTCACTAACGCTATCAATATGCTACGCTTGATGGCGCTGTTATCAGAGCCTCACGATTGATATATACAAGGTTATTTATACAACATTAATATCCTCGCAGGACTATATTCCTGCCTTGATTATAAGTCGAAAATGTTCAAGCTATTAATCAATAGTTAAGGAGATATGCGACATCAAAATTTGCATTTTTTTTCAATATTTCTGATTTATTTTTTGTAAAACGTTTGACTATCATTACAGTAACTCATATCGATTACGAAAAATTCATTCGTTTCAATTCAAGTTAAATAAAATGATAAAAACCCTGAAAAAATTCCAATTGGAATGTTGTCCAATTGAAATTCGAAGGTTTTTATTTTTTTATTTGACTTGTATTAAAGGGAATGAATTTTTCACACTCGATATAAGTTACTGTAATGATAGTCCAACGTTTTACAAAAAATAAGTCAGAAATGTAGAAAAAAAAATGCAAACTTGGCGTCGCATATCTCCATAACTATTGATATTAGGTCATAAAAGCTTGAACATTTTCGACTCATAATTAAGGCAGGAGTATGGTCCTGCGAGGTTATTAATGTTGTACAATTAACCCTGTATAGTAAAAGTGTTTTTTTTAGTATCATAACATTCTGTGAGATAAATACGTAACGTACAATTTTTACGTTTTTACGTTTACGTACAATTCACGCTTCTATCTATTGACTGACGTGCCTCTTATATCGTTAAAAAACAAATTTATCATCGCGCCGTTTCTCCGCGGGGTAGGCAGAGAGGATAGAGCGCCATACTCTTCTGTCCTGACATACAACTTTCGCTTCGTCTACATTCATACATCTTCGCATGCAAGTTCGACGGTTGTTCAGGCTTCTAACAGGACCATCTTCCAGTATCTGGTTAATCTGGTCATGCCACGTCTTCCGTGGTCGCCCTCTCTTTCTGGCACCGTCAACACTTGCATCATATATCTTTCTTACTACATATTCTTTCCTCATTCATTTGCTCAACATGCCCAAACCACCTGAGTGACCCTATTTTTATTCTCTGTATTGTGATACGACCAGCTTTACATTCATTCATAATAACTTCATTCTTTACTCTATCATACATGGATTTACCACACATACGTCTAAGGGACCTCATCTCCACTGCATTCAATCTACTTTCGTTCCTCTTCTGCCAGCTCCAGGCTTCACTTCCATACATTAGTGTCGGTACCAGAACTCCATTATGTACCGTCAGTTTTGCCTCGGTAGACATATTTCTATTAGAAATTATTGCATTCAAAGCACCGTTCACCCTATTACCGGCAGTCACTCTCCTCTCTATATCTTTCTCAACATTCCCTCTTCTATCGAACATACTTCCCAAGTACACAAACTCATCTACTTGTTCCAAACATTCATTGCCTACTAGTATTTCACACGTTGTCTTACTTTCCTCCTTCTGGAATACCATTACTTTTGACTTCTTTACATTCATTATAAGGTCACTTTCCTTGCATACATCACACATCCTGCTAACTAGACTTTGTGGGTCTTGTTAACAGGATGTATGATGTTGTTCGCTATTTGCCATTAATACCGCATTTTATTCACTTTTATTTCCAGATTTGTTAATTCTGTATTTTATCGTAAATGGATTTGCCATACAAGCGCAAATTTATATACAGTACACAAATTATGAAATTGTTGTGCTCGGGTCATTGATACTTTAATCTTATCCAAATATATATTATATTCAATTCCCGACGAGCGAAGCCTTGTGAACAACGAAAATGTTCTGGAGAAGATTTTGGAGAAGAGAAGAAGAAGAAGAAGAAGAGAACACCTGTGGCGTATTATTCTGTGTAATTAGAGAGAGGACACAGTATTAATGTTCCCGAGACGTGGTACCTACTACCTACCTGATTAATTTAAGCAGATTGAGTTATTCTTGAAAATTAATGCTTTCATATTGTCCTCGTAAATTAGGCATGCCTCTTCAATTTCACATTATTTTTTTTATGTATTATTATTTAATAGCAGAGGCGAAACTAGGCAGGGGCGAGCCGGGCAGCCGCTCCGCGCGAAATTCGAAAGGCGGCCCTGGTCTGGTTTGAGATGTTAAAAAAATAATGGTTAATGCATTTTTATAAAATATCGATATTCATGGAGTTTTTTCAGAAGGACTTTTGTTTTTGAAATTTTTTGATTTTTTGATCAATAAAAGTTAAACAAGTGAATGCTTTAAACAATTTAATTTTCAATATCAACTAAAACACTATATCTCACAGTTATCTTCATTATTATTATTATAATTATAAGATCTTTTGAAGAATTCTTAAATATATTTTTTAATTATAATACCTACCTACTTATGTTCTGTATCAAATCACACAAACAAAAAATGCTACCGCGCACCGTTAACATTTAATTAAAATTTCAAAAGCATTTGTACCTATCAGGTAGATATGTAAGTATATTTTAAATAATTATGCTTTTTATATACTCATATCTATTATATTATTTTATAAATTACATATTATATTAATGTATTTAGAAAATATCTAAAGAGCGCAGTTCTTTTAATGCCTTGAGCTCCAAAATTCCTAGTTAAATGACTGTTTAAAGATAACTTAATCAAACATTCACGTCTCAAATAAATATCGTCGGCCAGAGAGGTCAGATATACACGGCAGAATATCCCAGAAAACCACACACAGAAGATTCTGAACGGCCGTGAAAACCTGAGAACACTCTCAAAGAAATAATTTTTATTTTAATATTAAAATCAAGGATTACTTTATTAATTTTATAACAAGTCACGACTAATAATGCAGTGTGTTAAATAAATAAATAAAGCATATTTTCTGTTCTCCATTATTAATAGTAGGTAAAATTATTGATATCAATATTAATTAGGGTATTAATCATTTATATACGTACCAGGCGCGCGCAGTCAGTATGTATCGAAAAAATAAGCGGCATTAAATATTTATCTGACAGAATACTATGTTATATTAGGTCCTTACATATGAAATTGACGTTTAGTATGGGAGGAACATAAAGCCGATTTTTTTTTATTATAATATATTTATTTAATCAAAGTATGTACCATTGCTATCTATGCACTTTTGCCATCTCATAGGTAGTTCATCGATCCCTTTACTAAAAAAACTATTCGGACGGGAATCAATAAAATCTTTGAAGGCGGTTTGGACTGCCCCATCGGAGTTGAATTTTTTCCTTTGCAAGAAGTTATCCAAATTTCGAAAAAAATGGTAATCTGTTGGGGCAAGGTCCGGAGAGTACGGTGGATGTCTTAGACATTCCAATTGAAGCTCCTCTAATTTGGTAGCCGTCTGTTGTGCAGTGTGTGGTCTAGCGTTATCATGAAGCAGCAGTGGCCTAGAGCGATTAACCAGCCTCGGTTGTTT
Organism: Agrypnia vestita; assembly: GCA_016648135.1. Lineage (NCBI taxonomy): Eukaryota > Metazoa > Arthropoda > Insecta > Trichoptera > Phryganeidae > Agrypnia > Agrypnia vestita. The sequence goes on from JADDOH010010509.1 coordinate 50,032, forward strand.
AGCAGCTAGCTTTTCCATCATGGTTTGCAGTTGCTGACAATAGACATCTGCCGTAATCGTCTGGCCAGATTTAAGAAAGCTGTAGTGAACGACACCAGCACTAGTCCACCAAACGCTCACAAGTAACTTTTTTGGAGTCAATTTTCGCTTGGGGCATGGTTTGGCTGGTTCGGCAGGGTTCAGCCATTGCGATGAGCGCTTCCGATTATCGTACAGGATCCACTTTTCATCACAGGTAATGATTCGATTTAAAATCCCTTCATTATTGTGCCGGTTGAGTAATGCAACGCAGCAGTCAACGCGCGTTTGTTGATTTGCTTCACTCAATTCGTGAGGTACCCACCTTTCAAGCTTTTTCACCTTACCAATTTGCTTCAAGTGGATTAAAACAGTTTTATCACTAACACGCAGCCTGCAGCTAACTCGGATGTGGTTTGCGATGGATCCGCTTCCACAATAGCCTTCAATTCTTCATTATCAACTTTGGTCTCCGGCCGTCCACGGGGCTTGTTCTGCAGGTCGAAATTTACAGAACGAAAACGTTGGAACCAAAAACGCACTGTGTTTTCTTTTGCGGCACCGTCGCCATACACATCATTAATCCTTCGAGCCGTTTCTGCAGCACTGGTGCTACGGTGGAACTCGTACTCGTAAGTAACGCGATATTTCAAGTTTTTCATTTTGTAAACTGAGTGACGCAAAGAAAAAAACAATTGAGGAAAAAACAAATGAATTATAATTTTCAAAACACAAATACATGAGTAAATAGCTGTATAAATTTGGATTTGGAATTCCTAACCAAAGAGAAGATACTTGAGATCAAATTTGCCAGTACGGCAAAACGTCAATTTCATATGTAAGGACCTAATATTAAAATGTGAATACTGTGAAAATAATTGTGAAAGGAATATTTCGAGATCTTCTTCTTCTGCTTGTGTTAAGACTACATCCTGTTGTTTCTCGGGTCCTGCTGACAAGTACTTTATTTCGCAAAATTTTTAGTGAAGTTCAGTTTTAGATTGAGAAAGAGCTGAATTTTTAAACACATGGTTAATTTAAAACAGTCGAATTCAGATGTAGCCTTAGAGTATATACAATCTTCAGTTTGTATATACTCTAAGGATGTAGCAATATCCAAGGAATCCTCAAAAATTGCTTACTTCACTTTATAACCGTCGGGACACTTTTTGAAAACAATAGTAGGTAGGAATATGAACAATATTTGCCTTTGGATAGCGGAATTTTAATGGCTTTATTTGACCTACAGACTTCCGAGAAAGACCCCTTTAACCTAATGACCGCATTGTTACATACTCTTTTTTGTTATATATCTTTTGAATTTGAATACTCGTTTGACGAGTTCTAAATAATAATTTCTTTTATAAAAAATATTGACTATAGTATTTGTATAAATCTACTTATATTATTTAATAAATTTCACCTATATGTTTCGGAAATACCTTTCCATCGTCAGGGTGTTATGTGTAGGTATGTCAAAATATTAAAATGAATAATGTATCTTTTGTTTTTTGTTTTTCTATTATCTAGAAAAACAAAAGACATCTTTCATTTTGATATTTTGACATACATAATAACACCCTGACGATGGAAAGGTATTTCCGAAACATGTAGGTGAAATTTATCAAATAATATAAATAGATTTATACAAATACTATAATCAATAATTTCAAAAATGTCAGTCTACAATGTTGCTGAATCAATTGAAAAAAAAAATCTTTTGCTCGCTGTATCTGTCATCTCGTTACATCCGTACTCGTAATAAATGATTTTATATTATAAGAATGTGAGTTCTTACTTTATTGTACAAAATTCTTCATCCCGCTCGCTCCCTCAGTCCTAAGGGTTGTTACCTCTTCCAACTTACAATGCTTAAGGCTCTCCGTCTCCCTCTAAGCCTCGTCTCCAATGTTCCTTGAGTATCGTGCTTTATTTGCACGAACTTAATATAATGTTTTGAAAATAATACCACAAAATACGTTTATAACATAAAAAGAGATTAAAATATTCATAGTTGACGTAAACATAGAAGACAATTTAGAAAATTAGTAGAATTAACATAAAATAATTAATTACTTACAGTTTTCGTTTAATAGTTAATTGATTTTTTTTTTAAATAGAGATTCGTACACGGAATACGTCACACATCAATATTCTTACTATTTTCAAAGTGTACGAAACGCTTGTTCTGTGAAAAAAGGACTAACTTGCTGGTCTCCTCGAATGAGGGCCGAATCCCGACCACTGCATCTCCAGACGAGTGTCTTAACCATTAAACCAACGAGAATATCAATTATTGTAATTTGGATGTAAAAACGCAACATAATTAAAGTAAAATAACATAACACAAAGCCTCCCTTTTCCCCATTGCTGAATTTTTAAGAAAATTATGTAGGTAATACAAAATATTCATACAAATGTAATTAATACCTACAATATTGTCAGATGGTTAAAAATAATTTGAACCTTCATTCTATCTTTCTTACTCGACATGCTTATGACTAAGCACCGTGGTCTGTCGATTCTTCTTCTTCGATGTCAAGTACTCAAGCTTCTTCGAAGTCAACTACTCAACTTCCAATATTTGCGATTCTAGGCGTTGCTTAATGCGACGTTAATCTTAATCACATTGTCAAAGGTTTTTTTTTAAATAGAGATGTGAACACGGAATACGTGTCACATCAATATTCTTACCATTTTCAAATTAAGTTAAACGCTTGTGCTATGAAAGTACTAACTTGCTGGTCTGGAGTGAGATTCGAACCTGCGACCTTTGGATCACGAGGCGAGAGTCCTAACCACAAGACCTTCAAGCTACTCTTAATATAAATATTGTTTTTATATTATTTTTGAATATGAAATATGAAAAATAATATTATATTATATAGCTATCTATGACTGTGCCAACATTACATAATAAATATATGAACAAAATAATTTTTTTTAATTTGAAAATTAATAAGCATTATTTTAATGATTTTTAGTGTGGATTAAAATAATTTGAATTACCTTTAAAAAAAACGTAGACATTTTATGAAATATATACCTTTATATATTATCTTTATAAAGTTTATTAATATGCTGTATAATATTTGTATGCGAATTACTATTATTTTTTAATTTATTGTGTACGTTTACTCCAGTATATGTATGTAATTATATTACAATGTTTTTTCTGTTAATTATTTTCAATAAATCGATGAGCTATTTAGTAGCACTTTACATCTACAATAAACATAAATTATTCGATATTAATGAAATAAATATAGTATATATATACACCATATAAGAGAATATTGCGACTTATTCGACCAAAGTTTTATGGCATTTATATGTATTATACATAACACAATCCTAGTGTAAAATAGTTTTAAGTAAATAGTTTTATTAAAATATATAATAATAGCTATATTACAAAAATTAAAAATATTTCAACTTCAGAGATAAATAACTAAACATTTATCGGAGGAATTATATTCAAAAATTTGACAAAAGAAAATAAAGGTCTATTCTGCCCTATTAACATCAGGTTTAATAATTAATAAGGGCCGGTTATTTGATCAGTGTCTAGTAATAGTAATAATTAAGAAAAATTATATGTTGTTGCAAAAATATATTTATTTATACAAAAAATACAATCGTTTTAGGTTTAATTGTACTATGAGTGTCTCACCAGAAAACTCTTTGCTGAGACAGGCAAAGTTTACAATTATAAATTATTAGAGGTAAGTATTTTATATAAAAATAGATTAAAAAAACATTAATCGTCGTCTACACTCTGCCACAAGTAGAGTGTAGTTTGCATAAAATTATGATTGCCCTAATACAATATGTTACCTGGCAAGACTTTTATCCAAAATTGAATTGAATTTACACAAAGTACACCCACTTTCAAAATTTGATAATGTTTGAATGTTTTTACAATAGAATTTTTGAACGTTGCATTGTGTAGAGTGATCACTTAGGCCAGCTCAAACAGGTTGTAAGCCCTGAGCCATCATATAAAAAGACTTCCACACATGTTTCTCATAATCATTATGTCGTCTCTGTGAAACTTCTATAATTAATTTTAATTAATTAATCATCCCTTTGGGGACAAATTCCAGTAACTGTGTTCTTAGAACATACCTAGATATAAAAAATATT
>JADDOH010010510.1:0-23923 GCA_016648135.1 Agrypnia vestita
TGTGTTAAATAATATTATTTTTTATTTCGTAAAAATAAAAACCTCATAATATGACATTCTTATATAACAAGCCACATTGTTCCAGTGAATGTGCTTCTGCTGAAAGGATCTTATTCAAGTTGATCCTTCTTTTTATATTATTTCTAACCACACTGTGGGGTGTAATAAAATACACCACCTTTATAGAGGGCGTTGGGCCGTCTATCAAATACATTACTGTCAGCTCTCATTTATTTTCATTAAAACGCGCTTATCACAGTGTAACATACTGAAGACCAGCAGAAAGCAATCGGCTATTGCCGAATGCTTTGCGGCATTCATCCTAGGCCCTGCGGCTAAAGAATGTATTCTGTAATTGAGACACAAAATTAACTTCCGCTAAGCCGATGATACAGTATTGTCCATTTTTCCGTTGATTTTCGCCATTCTCTTTTACGGGGTAGAAGATAAGACACTAAACCAAGTGCTGTTCCGAAAAGTTGAGGCGTTTGAGATGTGGCTCTATGGACGCATATTGAAAGATTCCTAGGTGGATAGAATGACGAATGTTGAAGTTCGGGAAGTTTAAAACCAAACTAATTAATCAATTAGAAAGACATACAGAAAAATGAAATCCACGAAAAAATATATTTCTACTACCGGGATTCGAACCACGGATCTCCTCCTTTACGTGGCAGGCGCGTTATCCAGTTACGCTGTAGAAGCCTTGTATATTTCCGTGAAAATATCGACTTTACCTGCAAGTCTCGTTTATTAATTGATTAACATTTATTATCCGTTTTTAGAGCAATCCACTTTTTCTGATACGGCAGGCAAAAATCGCTCTTGCCGCTAGAGAACGCCATTAACCATTTAATTAATTTTTATTTTTGGACACATTTGATAAAACATACATATATTATATTCAAGAACACATTCTTATTGTGAAGTTGCAATTTTTTCAAAACAAAGTTCTGTGAAATTTAAAACCAAATTAATTAATCAATTAGAAAAATATACAGAAAAATCGATCCACGAAGAAATATTTGGCTGCTACCGGGATTCGAACCACGGATCTCCACCTTTACGTGGCAGACGTGTTACCCAGTTACTCTATAGAAGCCTTGTATATTTTAAGTCCTATATATTACGCTATAGAAGCCTTGTATATGAATATATCGACTTTATCTGTATGTCTCGTTTATTAATTGATAGACATTTATTATCCATTTTAAGAGCAATCCACTTTTTCTGATACGGCAGGCATAAATTATCTTCTGTGTATAGTTTTCTGGGATATTCTGCCGTGTACATGTGACCTCTCTGGCCAAAATTTCGGATCCCATTGCAGGCTGATGACATCAGTCCTGGTGCTGTACCGTTCATATATTATATTACGTCTTTCTAATTTTAAGAGCAATCCACTTTTTCTGATACGGCAGGCATAAATTATCTTCTGTGTATAGTTTTCTGGGATATTCTGCCGTGTACATGTGACCTCTCTGGCCAAAATTTCGGATCCCATTGCAGGCTGATGACATCAGTCCTGATGCTGTACCGTTCATATATTATATTACGTCTTTCTAATTTTAAGAGCAATCCACTTTTTCTGATACGGCAGGCATAAATTATCTTCTGTGTATAGTTTTCTGGGATATTCTGCCGTGTACATGTGACCTCTCTGGCCAAAATTTCGGATCCCATTGCAGGCTGATGACATCAGTCCTGATGCTGTACCGTTCATATATTATATTACGTCTTTCTAATTTTTTAATTAATTTGGTTTTAAATTTCACAGAACTTTGTTCTGAAAAAGTTTCAACTTCGCAATAAGAATGTATTGTGTTCTTGAATATATAAGTTCGGGAAGTTCTGCGGACTATCAAGATAAGAAGACTTGAGTGTCTTGGACATATTATGAAAGGAAAACAATATAGTCTAGACCAACTCATCATCCAGGGGAAAATAAGTGGTAAAAGAAGAAGAATAAGTCATCACGAGACAAATGATTAAGAATGTTGTATAATAACTTGTCAATCTTTTGCACTAATGTCATTGATAAAAGAATGTCAACTTGTCAATCTTTTGCACTAATGTCATAGATTGGTACGATTAAATGGATGAGGCCTGAAATTAATATTAAGAATTGAGGTGGCATGAATATTATATACCCCATTCCGGGATACGAACATCAAATTAAAGACTAGATGGTTGCGATTATCTTCAGTATATTCAGATACTTTGTGTCGACTGACCCTAAGATAAGAGACATAGAGAGAGCTCGTGCTCTCCTCTTTTATAGCCGCGCCTCTTGGTGCTCCCGGTAAGGTGGCCGTTCTGAATACACCAGAGATTATTACTTTAATTTGAACTAGCTGTACCCGCGTGGCTTCGCACGCATAGATTTTTAGAACACAGTTTGGATCGTTATAGAACTTTCGCGAACCTTCTCCTTCTAGAACATTCAAGAAATTCGAATGTACAAGAACCTTCTAGACACACCGACACATCCCGCCACGCAGTTAAGAACTTTATAGAACTTTCGGGATTTTTCTAGAACCTTCTCCTTCCAGAACTTCCTAGAGCAGGTTTTTCCAAAACCTTCTAGACTCACCGACACAGTCAGCGCGCCTATTTTGAAACAATCTGAAGCATTTGCGGCCTTCCCGTAACAACAAAACAATGTGCTATAAAGCACATTTTTGTCGCCCACTCCCAACCACGCACAGCCACCCCCACCAAACTCGTATATTTTTGATGTGACACAAGGGTTATCCACCACCATAACCACCGGTGGGTGGTTGTGGCTGGTTGTGGAGAAAACTTGGCGGATAGGGAAACACGGGTTTCTTTTTATATATAGAATAAATTCTCTTTGTTTCTGTTTACATGAATAATAACTTGTAAAGAAATTAAATGTAAGTACATTTTACGTATAATATAAATTCTTTATTAACGACAGCACACAATTTTTGTTGATCATCATTTTCTCGGTAAGAATTTCCCCCAAATTTATGCCTACTACTGATTGGTCACCAACTTTCTCTAGAAGAAGCACAAAAATCGCGAAAAAGTATACCTACCTATATTTAAAAAATTCTAATATTCATAGAAAATGTGATTACCCTGTCATGCCGAATCATGACGTCGCTAAAAATTAATTAAAAAATATGTTTACATTTATTAATTTGAATATTTCAATGACAAAAAACCTGAGAAATACGAACGCCACGTCATTGATTGACAGGTTTGACGATTAGCGAAATGGCCGACGTAAAAAAATGTGTGGCGCTCTGCCTGTCTTTTTCGCAATGTAAATTTGTAGTAATTTTTCGGTACATTTTTGAACGTTGTGGAGTGTGTGAACGCGATAATTTATCGCAAAAACTCATATGTAAAGAGCTGTGAGAGACGTAGTGGGGTATTATCGTGAGTGGAAAGAGGGGGGGCGAGGTAGACGGAGGGGAAATGGAGGAGGAAAGGGGGGGGTGGGGGTCTTGAGGTGGTTTTGATTTTTTTTGTTGATTTGGGTGTGGAAGGGAAGAAGTGTGTTGGTTATGCGAGGGGTGGTAGTTGAGAGAGAGTGACACGGGGGGGCGTGGGCGAACGGATGAGTTTAGGGGGGGGATGGGTCGTTATCTATGAGGGGGGGGTGGGTGGGGGGAGGAGGGGGGGGGGAGGAGGGAGGGGAGAGGGGGGGGAGGTTAGCAGGTGGGTAGGGAGTTAGATGAATAGTGTGTTGTATTGATATGAGCATTCACGTTAAGGTTTATCGCAATTTGGTTTTATGTGAATATTGTGTTTTGTAAACTTATAACCCTGTAGGGGAGGGTGACGTCGTCTTCCATTGTGATAGTGCTTCAGCACAGAGTTTGACGTAATTTAAATATGAGAAAGGAAATAAAAGTTTTCTCAAAATAGTATCTTCACCACCCCACAATTATATACAGCTGGGTTACATCATTAATAATTATCAATAAAATTTGTTTTTCCTCCCATTATCTTAGGTTTTTCACAGCTATTGAATAATACTAAAAATTTTAAGTGTTGTCGGCCACTTAGTTTATAACAATTCGATAGTAATTGATGTTTTATTATTTTATATAGTAACAAATTGATTTTGAGTTTTACTTAGATACATTGAACTGTTCTTCAATTCAAACATCAAAATTTCATTCAATCAAAAATCAAGTATAAAAACTCTACATATCTTTTGGCGTTAAAATTCTATATAATGGTCGTTTTACTAAAATTTACAAAATTTTATCCTTACTCACACTTAGAACCGATGCTGTTACACATTTATTAAAGGTGTATTTGTAAAACATTAATAACTAGCACGGGCATGATCATTCCTGCCTTGATTATGAGTCGAAAATGTTCAAGCTATTATGACCTAACATCAATAGTTAAGGAGATATGCGACATCAAAGTATGCATTTTTTTCAATATTTCCGACTTATTTTTTGTAAAACGTTGAACTATCATTACAGTAACTTATATTGAATACGAAAAATTCATTCTCTTTAATACAAGTCAAATAAAAAAATAAAAACATTCGAATTCCAATTGGAAAAACCTCTCTCCAACTCCCATTGGATTTTTCCTGTGGCCGCGGCCCTACCGCTTATCCCCGGTTTATTCATGTATTATCTTGTGAATTGAACCCGCCCCGAAATGAATTTTTTGTAATTGATATGAGTTACTGTAATGAAAGTCCAATGTTTTGCAAAAAATAAGTCAGAAATATTGAAAAAAAAAATGCAAACTTTGATGTCGCATATATCTCCTTAACTATTGATATTAGGTCATAATAGGTTGAACATTTTCGACTCATAATCAAAGCAGGAATATAGCCCTGCGAGGTTATTAATGTTTTACAAATAACCCTGTATAAATTGATGAAAATGTACAGGTCAAACCACGAGAAACTTAATTACATGAATAAAAGAACATAGCCGTTGTCTAATAAATAACTTCTCCGAATTTACCCGAATCATATAATTAACACAAATCATTCTTTCGATAGTCACAAATTGTAACTACTTCACTCAGTTCCTCATAGGGGTTGGATAATTAATAGTTTGGAAACCATTGAAATCCTAAAAAAAAATAATCAAAAATCACACTTATAAATCATATTACATTTCAGTTCACTTCACCGATCCTAGAGCTTTTTGCCAAAAAAATACCCCTCCTTACCGCACGCCCCCCTGACCAACCTGATTAGATGTATAAATTTTGAATTTAAGTTAGTTATTATCTATACCTGATAATGAGAGAGAGAGAGAAAATATTGTTCCCCTACAAAAAGATTTTTTTTTTCAATTGGTTGAACTTTGTAGAAAGACATGTCTGAATAATTATGGTTTTTCTGAATTTGCAAATCATTTACTAGAAAATAATCACGGTTTTGATAAAAATTTAGGACTTTCTATTTTACACATAAATAATTTTGGTCCGAATTTGAATAATTTAGAATCATTAGAAATTAGTAAAGCATGTAAAAGTTAACAAAACATTATTAATAATCAATTAAATTTAACTACTAGTACACTTTAATAAAATTTTCAATAATTTTGTGTAATCAAGAACTACAGCAATAATATTAAAAATAATTTTTCAGATAACTTCATTTTGATATTTTGACATTTGTAAAACACCCTGACGATGGGAAGGTTTTCCGAAACATGTAGGTGTAATTAATGAATATAAGTAGATGTAAACAAATAATAAAATATTTTTTTTTATTAATAAGATAATTAATAAAGTAATTACTCGAGCATGGTTCCATGTCATCAGACCTGAAGATTAACGACGTCTGGTGGGTGTTCTCAGAACAATCGTATAAAATAATTTTCAAAATGTTAAATTTCTTACAAGTTATTTTTTTTTAATCTTGTCCTTTTAAATTACAAACAAAAAATAATTGTTAATTAATGATGTTAAATTAAATTTTTGGGAAGCCCAGACCTTAATATAAATTGTTCCGAATAAAATGTCGAAGGCAAAGTGAAGTAGCATCATGAAGGCGGAATACTAGAGAGGTTAAGGCTCGATTTTGGCTGCAGTGCCTCTGAAATTTTACTAACTACTAATCCGCTAGTTTAAAAAAAAACTAGCGGATTAGTAGTGTCAAAAACCATAAAGTATTAGGTCCTTACATATGAAATTGGCGTTTTGCCGTACTGGCAAATTTGATCTCAAATATCTTCTCTTTGGTTAGGAATTCCAAATCCAAATTTATACAGCTATTTACTCATGTATTTGTGTTTTGAAAATTATAATTCATTGTTTTTTCCTCAATTGTTTATTTCTTTGCGTCACTCAGTTTACAAAATGAAAAACTTGAAATATCGCGTTATTTACGAGTACGAGTTTCACCGTGGCACCAGTGCTGCAGAAACGGCTCGAAGGATTAATGATGTGTATGGCGACGGTGCCGCAAAAGAAAACACAGTGCGTTTTTGGTTCCAACGTTTTCATTCTGGAAATTTCGACCTGCAGAACAAGCCCCGTGGACGGCCGGAGACCAAAGTTGATAATGAAGAATTGAAGACTATTGTGAAAGCGGATCCATCGCAAACCACATCCGAGTTAGCTGCAGGCTGCGGTGTTAGTGATAAAACTGTTTTAATCCACTTGAAGCAAATTGGTAAGGTGAAAAAGCTTGAAAGGTGGGTACCTCACGAATTGAGTGAAGCAAATCAACAAACGCGCGTTGACTGCTGCGTTGCATTACTCAACCTGCACAATAATGAAGGGATTTTAAATCGAATCATTACCTGTGATGAAAAGTGGATCCTGTACGATAATCGGAAGCGCTCATCGCAATGGCTGAACCCTGCAGAACCAGCCAAACCATGCCCCAAGCGAAAATTGACTCCAAAAGAGTTACTTGTAAGCGTTTGGTGGACTAGTGCTGGTGTCGTTCACTACAGCTTTCTTAAATCTGGCCAGACGATTACGGCAGATGTCTATTGTCAGCAACTGTAAACCATGATGGAAAAGGTAGCTGCTAAACAACCGAGGCTGGTTAATCGCTCTAGGCCACTGCTGCTTCACGATAACGCTAGACCACACACTGCACAACAGACGGCTACCAAATTAGAGGAGCTTCAATTGGAATGTCTAAGACATCCACCGTACTCTCCGGACCTTGCCCCAACAGATTACCATTTTTTTCGAAATTTGGATAACTTCTTGCAAAGGAAAAAATTCAACTCCGATGGGGCAGTCCAAACCGCCTTCAAAGATTTTATTGATTCCCGTCCAAATGTTTTTTTTAGTAAAGGGATCGATGAACTACCTATGAGATGGCAAAAGTGCATAGATAGCAATGGTACATACTTTGATTAAATAAATATATTATAATAAAAAAAAATCGGCTTTATGTTCCTCCCATACTAAACGCCGATTTCATATGTAAGGACCTAATATAAGGATTGATAAAAAGTAGTAAATAATGCAATCATTTTTAATAAATTTGTAAAATCTCCTAAAAATTACGTAAAAAAAAGCAAAGTTTAATTATAACTGAACGATACGATGGTAAATTTACTAGGTACATTCATAAAATTTGATTCAATATCATTAATCGTAAAATATTCCGGTTATAAAAATGGACAATGAAAATTCTGGCGCTATCTAGTTAATTTCACGGACAGTTAAATCCGAAAAACGTTCCGTTTAATAAAATTGATAGCTTTTTGCGGGGATAAAAAGATGTTTAACCGTAGATTATTGCCAAGAACAAATTAAACCGACCATAATTGATTTGACGTAGCTCAGTACGGAGAGCAATATGCTGAAAATGGGCCTTGGTTCAAGTCCCAACTCAATCAATATATAATATATATCTAATATATATATATATATATATATATTATATATATAGATAATATGTATATATATATAAAGAAACCCGTGTTTCCCTACCCGCCAAGTTTTCTCTACAACCAGCCACAACCACCCACCGGTGGCTATGGTGGTGAATAGCCCTTCGTGTCACATCGAAAATATGCGAGTTTGGTGGGGGTAGCTGTGCGTGGGTGGGAGTGGGTGACGAAAATGTGTTTTCTAGCACATTGTTTTGTTATGGAAAGGCCGCAAATGCTTCAGATTGTTTCAAAATAGGCGCGCTGACTGTTTTGGTGAGTCCAGAAGATTCTGAACCTGCTCTAGAAAGTTCTGGAAGGAGAAGGTTCTAGAAGAATTCCGAAAGTTCTATAAGGTTCTAAACTGAGTGGCGGAATGTGTCGGTGTGTCTAGAAGGTTCCTGTACATTCGATATTTCTTGAAAGTTCTGGGAAGATAATGTTCTAGAAGGTTTGCGAAAGTTCTATGACGATCCAAACAGTGTTCTAAAAATCTTCGCGTGTGAAGCCGCACGGGCACTGCTAGTATTCTATATATGAGCCATCGATATCAAAAGTGGGTTGTTTTCCATTCTTTTGAATTAATTAATTAATGATAAATTATAGAAGTCTCGTAGTACGATTTTAAAATCTTTATAACTCTTATCTAAATTATATGTAAACCCGCCCCCTGGGCCTAGCAGCAAGCAGTCGACTAGAACGCTGCAATTTTTTAAAAATGCTTTGTTTATTTTTTCAGTATCTGTGTTTTTTTTTTTTGGCTAAATATTTAATGTTTTTTCGTTCCAGGTATCCTCCCGTTTATGACATCCTGTAAACAGATGTGATTAATGGGCCTCAAAAAGGTAAGCTGAATATTGAATATTTAAAATATCAATTTATGAAAGATGTACCAAAACAAAATTTTAATTAAATTTTACTTTGTTTTATTTAAAATTGAAAATTTTGTGAGGCTAGATATTTTCGTTTTTATTTCCACGAGTAAACCCTACATGCATGTTATTGGGGATTTAGAAACTTATCTTGGATACAATAAGCTTTTGCGGTATAAAGGCAACGATTATGCTTTTAGTGATTACGTCTTTCTCGAAATGAGTTTTCATCGATTTTCTTCGCGGAAATTTATAAGATTAGCTTTCCTTCCTCCGCAAAATGAAAGGAAAACGGCGGATTTTGAATTAATCGCCATGATAATAATGACATTTTGAATTCAATTCTGCAATTACTCAAACGGAAATTTTACCCCGAGCTGTGATGCAAATTCTACGTTACTCTCAAATTGGTACAGGCAGTAGTAAAATCGGGGGAAAATAGGGAGGCTGCGACGGGCAGGCAACGTAGAAAAAATGAGTGAAGAGAGATTGTCAAAAAAGATTCTCCACATAGGTAAAACCGCAAGGCATTGCGTGCCCAACGTAACTTGGCGTGCGGCGAATTTTGAACTAAAAACCGCTCCGCCCGCACCCGGCGGTAACCCCTCGCCCTGTCATTCAGTTCATTCTCGTCTTTGAGCGCGAGCTGTGTCATCTTGATAACCAATATTCACTGAATTATTATGTCCAAAACATCCTAAACAGCCCGGGATGGTGCAAGAACAATTGCCAATGAAGTATTACAGTTTTGCGAAGCTGAAAAAGCGAATAATGGACCGATATTACCGTCTGACAGTTTGACAGATAGAACGGCCGCCATTACTGCATGATTTCTTTAGTGCTGCCCCACCAAATTTCTGTATTTAATACGACACCGGTCACCGGACATTCTGTACATTATGTATTGTGTAATAAATTTACACCCTGGCAACTTCTGTTACGCGACAGGGACGCCCTCCCTCGCACGCCTAGTTATAGTGGTACGTCTATAGACCCAGCATTGGTAGACCAAAACTCCGATGGCTATAAAAACTATCTGGGATTGGACGAGTATAATGTCAGGATAGAGGAAGATGGAGAGGAATGTTATAGAAGACCATGGCCTACAATGAGCTGTGGAGACACTGATTATGATGATGGTGATGAGTAGTAAAATCAGTTTTTTTCACAAATTTCACTCTTCTTCAGTGACATCTAGAAAGCATGGAAATCGAATTTTGATGTTAGAAATGCGAGGGCATATGATAAGTACTCATGCATAACCACTGATGGCGCTATATTTTGCCTATCAAAACATTAGACAGATTTACATAAGTGACAGTTTTGTTTCGATAGATGTTGAACGTGAGCAGTTACGTGTTTGTTTGATGGGAAAATGTGTTAGGAAATCAAAGAGAAGTACAGTATGTATATAGATAAGAAAGTAAACGTTAGGACGAACTACACATTAAAAAAAAACAATATTTCGGTCAGGTGCGCCGTCATGTTGAAAACGCAACAATAAAACGCTGTCTGTCTCGCCAGCGTGTATTGTTAGCCACCAGCACAACATACACATTTGATATCATTGAGTTGCACAGCTTGTTTCAAATCTGAATGAATAATTAATCAAATAATAGTTTTTCTGAATGTTGTTTTTATTACTTTGTGTTGACATAATCGATGAATTAAAGTCAAACAACTTGATTTAATCCATTTTATTTGATATACAATTTACTTGTTTCGAAAAAAATGGATCTTCAGGATGAGTTGACATATAAGACATATCCTGAAGAAGAGAACGTGCTTCTAAAAAACATGTATATTTTGTATCTAACGAAGTGGTATAAAGTTTTTTGACTTTAATTCACGGAATGAATAATTTGATTGATAGACTCCGAAAACCATTCAGTTCGAGCTTTTCACGAAAATCATTATATTTATTTTATTTTTTTATTTTACCATTAATTTAATCTTAAAAGTAATTTACCGCCTATTTTTCTTCCCGTAATAAGAATATTAAAAATAAATTAAATTTAAATTAATTTTATTATTAAGTTCCGCAGGTTAAGTGCTATATTTAATGTGACAGCTGTTTTGGCTTGTTAGGCCATTATCAAACAGTTTGTTTACCATAGTCAAACAGACTGTTTGATAATGGCCTTACAGGCCGAAACACCTGTCATATTTAACACAACCCGCGGAACTTAATCAAAATATTTATTAAAATTAAATTTATTTTATATTCCATTAAAAATAAACACGGAGTTCTACAAACTAAACACATAAACCATAAATAAATAGAATATTAATAATTTACATTTACTTTTCTATCAATTTTCTAAACCAAACAAATAAACTAATAACCAAAATAATACAAAACTTCTCTGAACCCTCTTTTCATGGACCATAAATAAATAGAATATTAATAATTTAAATTTATTTTTCTATCAATTTTCTAAACCAAACAAATAAACTAATAATTAAAATAATACAAAACTTCTCTAAATCCTCTTTTCATGAAACAAAAAAGTATAATCAAAATTATTTTTAAAAAGTCTATCCATCAATCCTCGTTTTCCAGGAATTTTATGTGCGTACTGATGAAATTTAAAAAAAAAAGTTTGTATACCTATTCAATCAATAAAAAAATAAAAAAGATTAGGGATACAACAGATCCCAAAATAAATATAGTGCAGCGTAAAGCCACTGTTCTTTGTAGGAAAAAAATATTTTAATCAACTACCAATAGTATTAAAAAAATATTTTAAATCTATAATCATTCAAAAGTGAATTAAAAAATATTTAAATAACTTCAAAAATACTCACATTTAAATTCCATTAATATATTTAATTTTTCCTTTCTTACCTACTTCAATATTATTTGTAGGTAACTGTATATTTCACCCTTACTTAAAATATATTTTTAAATTTATCTCTTAAGTTAGTTAATATTAACTAGTATTTAATATTTTATATTTTTATATCTATTACTTATATACTATCCATAATAACCTAAATATTTACATTTACATCTAATCTAATCTATCATACAATCTATAATTAATAATAAATCTTATGCTCTACAATTCTATACTATTTTTTACAGTAATTATAGCATTTTGTTTTTACAGCACATTTTTAATTTTTTTTTATTTATAAATCTCAAAACAAAATATAATATATATTACATACATTATAAGTATATTAAATCCTTTAAAGGTATATACATATACCTGTACATAGGTTCGGGAGATGAGAAGTTAGACGTTTGAGTTAATGTGTAATAATAAAACACACGACTAAAACTCAATAAAAACAATATAAATTAGTAACTAGTGACTAATATTAATACCTAGTTTTCAAAATAGTGACTCGACTCGAGTAGCTTGTTGGTCTTGTGGTTAGGACACTGGCCTCGTGATCCAAAGGTTGCGGGTTCGATCCTCACTCCAGACTAGCAAGTTAGTCCTATTTTCATAGTACAAGCGCTTAGCTTAGTTTGAAAATAGTAAGAATATTGATGTGACACGTATTCCGTGTTCACATCTCTATTTAAAAAAAAAAAAAAAAAAGAATGATAGTTCTGTGATGATTACGATACACATTTATAAGGATATCAGATGTTCTAATCTACATATTTATTTGAAATTAAATATTTTATTTCTAACATATCTGTTAACGGGTGAATTACATTACTCTGATTGTATTACACTGTAAGCTAATTCCCTCTCTAAATACTAGCAGTTCTTAGAGGGGTAATACGTAAAATATTTCATTGTTTCAAATATTAATAATAATTAACCTAATTCAAATATCACACTGTACTTAAAAATAAGTATATAATAAAAAAATGTAATAAAATCAACCTGTATACAAGAAATGCGTTTGTGTGAGTGCTGTGTTTGTGCCAGATTTTACCATTTACCTGTTAATATGTTGTATCTAAAAATCCCGGGCTCGTTTTAAAGCATTTATAAGACCTGGGATTATTACAAATAATCCAGGAACTTTCGGGATTAATATTTTGGAGTAATTTAGAGGTACTGAAATTAGATCGTGATTAAATGATACCTGGATATTGTTCCGGGCAGATTATCTGGAGGTTCTCGATTATTTATTCAAATATAATTAGGAAATTGTTATTTTTTAATTATTTTTTACTATAATCTTACGTTATTTTGTGTTCCTTGTGTAATTAAATTTTACAAACTTGCTTACAAAGAATAAATATTTTTTAAGTGTAGCATAAATAAGCAATTTATAATCTCGATATTACCGTATCATCAACTATGTTTAAACATTGCAAGTGTTTTATGTAGAATTTACTGGGAATTGAGAAAGAATTTAATTTTCTGAAGAATAATTTAAAGAACGTGTTAGAAAACGCATCTTTTTAATCAAAATTTCATTTAATTTGTTGTAAGGAATTTTTTCGTACATTTAATAAATGAACAATAAGATTTTTATTTACATATATTACAGCTCAAATGTAAACATTATCTCTTTTATAGAAGTGAGCGTGTGTTTAGAAGAGGAGTATGCTGAAAAGATATCGACGGTCTCTACGTAGATACATATTATACTGTCGAATCTGCAAAAATTCGATTTTCGTTTTACAATCTTAATCCATCCGATTTCTCTATATTTTCTGACAATATTAAAAAAAATTTTATTTTTCCTTTAAAATTTTCTTTTTTTGGAGCGAATATTTAATTTTTGTTAGCTTTGTCTGAAAATGAAGAGTAAATTGGATGGATTTTCAAAAATAAAAAAATAAAATTGCAGATTTGACAGTATACGCAAACACCATCGATATGTTACCGTAACTAGAATCCAACAAATAGCTGATCTTATTCTCTTCAAAATACGGCCGAATATTTTTTTTATATGTAGGTGTGTTCTAAGAACACAATAACTGTATTATTATTTTATGGTAAAGATTGTAGAAGTCTCACAGATACGTAGCTATTTATATGAGAAACGTGTATGGACGTCTAAATACGATGGCCCAGGGTTTACAACCTACAAAGCGCGAAAAAAGGTAATTTTTGTAATTTTTTAAGAAAACCCATTTAAATTGTGGTATTGATATTATTTTTACATGAAATTACATAGTTTTAAGAATACGTTAATTTTTTTTTAATAAAAAAATATCCAACATTGGCGGAAAATTCTTGGGTTTTGTCGACTGCCGAAAAAAAAGGTCCTCCGCGGTGACCACTCCCATTTCATCTGGAATCAGCAAAATAAAATAAAAAACAAAAAGATTATCAAAACTGACACTATAATTTAGTCTTTGACGTATGAGTTTTTGAAAATATAGATTTTTGACAAAATGGCCGGCGTTTGAATTTAAAATAGCGTTTTTGAGGAAAAATTTTAGGTTTATTATGCCGATAAAAAAAACTAAATCACTTAAATAAAAAATCCTATGACTAAGACTAGTTAATTGTGTATAGAAAAACCACTAAAAATTTAAGGTTCATTGGTTAAGTAGTTGTTGACATATTTTGGTCACCTATTTTTAACATGGTTTCGAGTTAAACGCGTTTGAAAATTGAGCAATGAATAAATCGCAAAACTTTTCGACTTACATAAAATCATCGATTCCAGGTCCATACATAAGTTCTCCAACGTGCTTAGAATTCCCATATCATTGAGCACTCTTCAAAAACATAATAGAAACAGGTCTTACGTTTCTATTATGAAAGAGTCCTCTGGCAGCTAGTTGCGTCTTGCGCGGCGCCGTGCGGCGCGGCGCGTAATAAACAAAGATATGCCATTATTATCAGCTTTAACTTTGTAATTTTTTTAAAAATTTTCTTGAAATTTTCATCAGATATTCTTAAAACCTCAAGTTTCAAGAAAAGGCAAAAATTAAAAAAACGATTTTTTCGAAATGTCTAGGTAAGTATTCCCCCTTAAGTGTTAGAGATGACTTAAGTGATCACTCTACGCAATGCAACGTTCACCAATTCCATCGTAAGAACATCTGCATATGAAATTTTTGAAAGTAAAAACCAGCTGCGAAATCTGTGTATATTATTTCATAAGTATGATTAAATATGTCTCTAGCTTAGTCCCATCAAACATACGGAAGGTTTCCTGATTTAGAATTATTTACAATTAATTAAATACAACTCTAAAAAATAGAATTTTTATTAAATTATATACAATTAATTAAAATTCTTTAGTTTTTTTATGAAATTGGTAATCCTCATTCATTGATTGTTAACAATAATGCAAGAGAATTGGAAACTATGAAAGAATTGCGTGAAGCATCCAAATCAACGGTTTTGGAAATGAACATACCAAAAATAATTTTTTTAACCACATCCAAATATAAATTCACAATAGACAATTCGAAAATAAAAACATGTGATGAATATATGTACATTGGTCAAAAGATAAAGCTGGGAAAAGAAAACCAAACAGCAGAACTACCAAGAAGAATAGGTCTGGGCTGGGCAGCATTTGGTAAATTGAAACATGAAGAAGCCATTGGCTTTGAAACATGTTGATTTTTTCAATAAATAAGTGGTTTAAACAAAGTTAATTTATATTAATTGAAACATTTATGTTTGATACATGTATCCTACCGATGTTGACATATGGCCTAAAAACAACAGCAAAAAGCATACACAAATTAAAGTGTACGCTGCGGGCCACGAAAAGCCTTCGAGATAAAATCAGAAATGAAGAAATAAGACGTCGAACAAAAGTTGACAATATTATGGACCGTATTGTGAAATTAAAATGTTAGTTGGCTGGATATATGGCTCGACAGGAGGATACTAGATAAGCACCCAGAATCCTACAGTGGAGGCCCTGAATAAAAGTAGAAGCGTCGGAAGACCTCCCAAAAGCAAGAAACAGAGATGAGTGGAAAACAATGAAAGAGGCCTACATCCACAAGAAGGCTGAGGAAGAAGAAAAAGAAGTATCCGTTCTATCAATATACTACAAAACCTACAAAGTACTTTAATGTCACATAAGGACCATCGATGAGGGTTTTCAATGACTTTTTTAAATATGTATAATTTCAAAAGTTACAAATTTAACGTTGTCATATTTGAATATCGCGTTTATCAAGTCACTATTTCACTAGCAATATTGTTCACGGTTTAATGATTTGAAGCATGAAATGGCTCTAATTACCTACCATCATATCTTTTTATTGTGTCATTACGTCGACTATAAAAACAGATAAGTTCGTCATTTGTCATCTGTTTTGGCCCAGTCCGTCCCTGGGGATCGATGCTTTATTGAGATAGACAACCCCTATCACAGCCTGTAAACATGATACTGCCGTGAATGCCGATCCTATCTTATCGGTTGCGGCCCAGTTTCTTAATGGAAGTTAACACCTTGTTACCTTCCATACTGCACGATGATAATTAGCTTACCTTACCTAAACGTGAACGCACATAAAATAGTACGTTGAAAAAACATCTTTAAAAAACATCAAAGCCTGAAAATTCTCTATACAGGGTATCTCATAGTAGTAGCAAAAAAACAAAGAGATCAAAATTAGCTTAAAAAGAAAAGCATTTGAATCGAATTGAAATCGCTTAATGCCAGTGATGAAGTATGGAGTGGATACCATGGCTCTTACAAATAAAAGTGTACAAAAGCTCAAATGCACACAACCATCCATGGAAAGATCCATGTTTGGCGTAAGTAGTAGATATCATGGATCTTTTAGCGAAGCTGAAATGTCAATGGGCAGGGCATGTTACAAGATAAGCTGCGGAAAAGTGGACTCACAGAGTTCTGGTATGGAGACGTTGGGAAAATAAAAGAGGCGTCAGAAGACCTCAAAAGAGATAGGCCGATGATGTAGCCGCTGTGGGGGGGAAGAAAAGGTCACAACTAGAAAATAACTAGGAAGGATGGAAGGGTATGGAAGACGCCTATATCAAGCAGTGGAAAGATGAAGCAAGATTTGCAAGACAGATTTGGCGGAGGCTCTTGTCGGAAAAGGCTCGACAGCAAGAGCGATGACGGAGAGATGTCTCGGAGATAAGCCCTCGACCAGGCTCAAGAGACCTCCTATTAAGGCGAGGACTGTAACCTTCCAAACAGTGTATCCTGTTTGGGAGTAAGAGCGCACGGCTTTTATACTTTTTCGGCGAATGTGAGGATGCATTAGTGAACAACCGTTTAATTGCTGTTGCTAGGCGGAGTCCCCGGCAGTAAAATTCGCCGAAAATGTGCCGCTTTGGGAAGCTTGGCTTCCAAGAAATGGCCACAGGTACGGAATTTTCGTATACCTCCAGGTGCACATTTCAAGCACATACATACAATTTTTAAAAATTTGATCATTTGCGGATATTCTTACGATGGTATTGGTGAAAGTTGTGTAAAATGATCACTTTAGCCAGCATTTAAGTTCCTTGACTTAAAAACCAGCCCCGTTAAACAGTTGTCGTGTCATGTGACCGAGATGTATGTAAGGCCCGTTCCACAACGGCACAATTAAAGCGCTAATGAATATTCACAAAGCGAGCAGGCACGGTGTAGCAATTCAATTTACACCCAGCGAGGAATGATTGTGCTACGTGCACTGGAAATTATATTTCTCACATCCGGTTATGAGGAATGCGCCTCAAGGGAGGGCTAATGAATGGGGGTGCTTTAATTTCCTCTTATTTCAACTTTTCGCGATTAAATCACTAAACTTTTGATATTATTAGATATATGGTTACTGGAAATGAACAAAAGTGCCAAAAATATATTTTTAAAGATAAGTATACAGATTAGTATCACAGTATACTAAGAACAGTAATACGTCTTCATACAAACTGGCCGCTACCCATTAGAATGTGTGCGTGCGCGCTCGGCGCCATGTACGCTAGCAGTGTGACGCACACATTGACATAGAATATGGGGGCTCAAGGCGGCGGCAGTAAGGGCCGTGCCTTCGGTGCCATTCGCGCTCGCAGCCGCCGCTTTAGAAAAAAAATGCGCTTCCTGAAAAAAATTCATTTTTTTTATGTTTGTGGTGCTTTACTAAAAAGGTGTGTTGATTATCACAAAGACTGTGAGTTTTTAAAAGTCTACGTTGATGTTAATCAGCATTCTTGCAATTTAAGTGCAGAAACTAGGTATACTAATTATAGAAATTTTCGGGTTTCGTGTCTACCTTATGCGTCGGAATCTCAGACGCTACGAGTTAAAAGAAAGGGAGTAAAAATAAATGCGTCAATGCAAGAGTAGGCTAATAACTCGCCGAAAGGCCGGAGATAAACTACTGTTCTGGGAATACTGTGTTAGTACCGTATGTCATCGCCAATACATTAAACACTGCGCTGAAGTCATATCTGTGTTAATTTCCTAGTTATATGGGAATGCATATCGCATAAGTATTAAGTGCCGCGTCATTTTTATTTTATAAATAAGGCACTAAACGATATAAGTATTTTGTAGTTTTAAGTATTAAAATGACTTATTCAGGTTAGGTAGTTGTATTGAATATATTAATGAAAATACATGTAAAATAGCACATACATAGCAAAAAATATTATATATTCATGTACAGGGTGTACCAGAGCTAGTAGCAGAAACTTAGCAGGTACATTCCTGACTATGAGTCTAAAATGTTCAAGCAACCATGGCCTTATATCAATAGTTATGGAGATATGCATATTATAGTTTGCATTTTTTTATCAATATTTCTTACTTATTCTTTGCAAAAAGTTGAACTATCACTACAGTAACTCATGTCGATTATGAAAAATGGATTCGCTTTAATATAAGTCAAAAATTTTAAAAAGTTATTTTAAATTAAACCCTGTATATACTTTTTACCTTGTTGGTATCTTAAAGTGAACATTTTGGCTTAGTGCTTTATTCATTTCCAGTATTCATAAATTATATATAAACACCATGTGAATTATGGTATACAGGGTATCTCTTAGCAAGTAGCAAAAACTTCGGGTGAGAATTTTTCATTTAATTTTAAAAAGAAAATATTTTTTACACTTTGGGTGAAATGTTGACAGTTACGGAGATGGGCATGAGTGACATCAAAGTTTTTTTTTTTCCAATATTTTTAATTTATTTTCAGCAAAATGTTGGACTATCACTACAGTAACATATATGGAAAAATAACGATGTATTCAAACGTCAACCGCTGAGAGCTTTGATAGAACTTGGTTATTGTTGTATTATCTGTATTATTCTTATGTATGGAGCCAATGGTAATGCAAATGAGAGTCAATCAACTCTCCTAATTTAGAATTTACGTCCTTCTGTCCGTTTGTTCATCCGTTCGTTACGTGCTGGTATTTACAACAACAAAGTAAAAGGTGCAAAACCGTTGAAACATGAAACTACACTGGTGATCAGCAACGAACATTCACCAAAAATACCGTCATTAAAGAATTACTGTTATAAATATACTTTAGATTTTAAAAGTTTTTTTGTGAAACATTTTGGAAATTAATTTTTAATATGTTAAATATTAATTGAATTGAAAAACACTGTTTTTTTCCACTATATATTTTATATAAATGTGAGAATGTTTTCGAGATAATTCTCATTAGCAATAACATATTTTCAACAAAAAATTTTTTATTTCAAAAGCATTTCTTGATTTCTAATATTTCTAAGTTATCCATTCTAATATAAACATGGGGAATCTCGATACTTGGATACCGTTTTCTTTTTTTAAACATGTGGCCTATTTCTAAAAGCTGATTCGCGATGTCAGAGAAGTAATTGTTTTTTTTTTGATATATTAAATGTTATTTTACTTTAAAATTCCGAATATTCATTACTATTCAGTTTATAACTACCGGAATGATTTAGCGGGTCTTCATAAAATAATATATAATAATATGATATAAAATAAATTAAACTTAAGTAGTTTAAGACTGCTTTAAAGATTTTATCGAGAATTGTTTCTGCCAGTTTTTGTTCACCCCATTTTACGGTAATTATTTCAAGTAGTAAGATATTCAATTAAAAACCACATGTGTGGGTATATTCGGCGCTTTAGCAGATACATTATTCCCCGACATCGTCGTTAAAATACAAAGCAGTGCGACGCCCCCAAATTGTATTTATTTGTGGATATTTAAATTTGTCGCTCCGTGTTATTGTTTTTTCAGTGTGTTATGTTCGGTTTGTTTTGTTTGTAATTCCATCCGCGTTTTCGCGCTGTGCTCCGCTGTCTTTCGGATCAAGATTAACACATTCCCCTCGGGTAGTAAATCTCCCGACCGCCTGTAAACACCGGGTAATAATAGGCGACTGTTTCAAAATAATTTTCCGAGTATCCGAACGGATATTACCGCTGTATTTAGTTTTGCGATCTATTTGATGTGGCTTGGCCTAAAACCCTAATCATAATATCGGAACACGAGGTGTAAAAGAGTGCTCTGAAACGCGATTCGTTTGCACTGCATTTTTGTTTAGACGCGTATTTTTTACTCTCAAATACAAGGTGTTTTTGAATAGCTTTCTGAATTTAACAATTTTAATTAATTAATTACTTTTTTTATCTATAATGAAACTTTCTTAACCCTTATAGTGCCGAAAAGCGCCGTGGCGCTCGTAGATAGGTGTGCGAAAAATGCCAGCATTTTTGCCAAAAACGAGCGCAAAGCTCGTTTCGACAGCTCATTTTTGGCGCGCGTCCGTGACGGTCGTGTTCCTGCGTTCATATTTTTATTCATTAAATTGCGTTCTAACTTTTTTCTACACTCATTGGTAGGTGTGCGAAAAATGCCAGCGTCGCCATAGCGCTCGTTTCGACAGTTCACTTTTGGCGCGCATCAGTGCCTTCTAACATTCTTCAATCACACTTTTTTCTATAAACACCGTTATTATTATTTATTTCTATAATCCTAAATTTGATTTCAAAATGTCGAACACGAGTGAAAGTTCCGATATGGATGTTGAAATGACAGAACAATTTGAAAATTGAGTTAGTGATTATGAGAGCGATAGCGGGAGTGATATATGTATATTTTCTATAATTTTATTGTCAATAAATATGGAGTACATATTCAATTTCTGTGTTTTTATTATCATAGTTTGAAACCTTCTGAAGAGAATGTTAAACAAAATTATGAAAATTAGTATATAGTAACAGAAATGGTAAGTTTTTTTGGTGTTTATATAAATTATCTAGGAAAATGCACTTTTTTACTGGCATTTTTAGCATATTTTGACAAAATATTTATGGCACTAAAAGGGTTAAAGAAAAGTTATCATTAATCAATCGATGTACATTATATAATGTCCCTGTGACAAAAATCCAGTACTGTTCTGAAAAATTTGAACATACTCAAAATATTCTAAAAGTTATCATAAAAATCTTAACTTATACTCTACTATATAACAGTGTATATTTCATCAATTTTGATGCGTGAAAGAAATTCGATTATGTTATTTTACCACGCTTGTATTAGCTTCACCTGTTCCATGTTCACTCGAGGTGAAATTATGCACACACGACAATACACGATGATAATACATGAATCAATCATCAGATGCACTAAATCGTCAATAAATCCATCGTAAATAATATGGAAAATTCGTTAAGACTTGCCAAAAAAAGATGGCGCTAGTTTCCTACCGAAGTAATTTTGTATGAAATTCAAGAGCAAATTTTCCTTCTTAAATTAACATTATAATAACTGATAGAGCATAGGGTCTCTCCTTTTTGTATTTCCCACAAATTAAATATTACAAGTATAATATACTTCAAGTTCGATAGGCAGTGAGCACAAAATCGATTACAAGATTCGTAGAAAATTATATAACATGAATTTTTTTTTTTAATTATGCTTAAATGAACTAAAAGGTAAAAAATAACATTTTGCCTCAATTGAAACAAACTTGCCTCAACTCAAAATAAACTCGTGGAAGCTTTCCCTCCATATCTATTAATATCATAAGCAGCCACCATTTATTTGGAGAGTGGGGCAAAAATTTTGTGGCCGAAATTTTAATATCTACATTTTAGTATATTTAATAGCGTGTTTAAAAAAAATATTTATTTTTTATTTTATTTAGCTAAACACAAACACAGTCATGACATGTCCATAAATTTTACGCATGATTGTATAAAATAACGTCATCTAAATAAAATCATACACAACATTGTCATCGTATATTTCTTTAAGTCATCAATTATATTTTAGACTGTATGCAGTTAATACATGCATTGTCTGAGCGCACGCGTTTTGGCACGTTTTGAACGAAGCCGCTCGCATACATACTGCAATAAAACCATAATCACTCATGATTGCATCAATGATCATATTGTCAATTGTATTTAAATATTCTTTTTGAATTTCGATTTGCTGTCTGAAAATATCTCTACATTACTTTGCAAAAGAATAAAATGAATATTGTACGTTCTAAGGAATGTCGATAATGGAGAGAAGCATCTAATATTAGAATTGAAAAATTTATATGAAATATGTAGCATACTGCGTATTAAGGTGATTCTAATGGGAATTGTTATTTGAATTTCGCGAAAAACATATTGTACATCATAGTAAATGTTTATAATTTTATATATACTAGCTATAACTTATTATCTTTCTTTCTATATAATTAATATGCCTTAGTATATCACAAATATTTATCATTACTGACATATTTCTAAATGTGGAGACCTGTAATTGGCCATCTATATTGTATCAATGTTTTCTATGCTTTTTTTTGTGCTGTTGGTCTTCCATAAACATTAAATAAATAAATAAATAAATAACCCTTAAAAAATGACGTGCTTTCATTATGTATTTTGACCGCCAGTTAAGGCTGTAAGAGCAGCGCTATCTAGAATAGCGTGCTCTTGATAAAGTTATTAGAGGTCATTATTAAATAGATTATTAAGTTTTTTTTTATTCTTATATCTCGGTGTCATACCTCATTATTGTTTGAGCCATTTGGTAGCGTTAGTGACGAACATTGTAACGTAGATAATTATTTGTACCTCGTTGTATACACCTCATTATTATTTGTGTCTTCCGGTAGCGTTAGTGGCGGACATTGTTACAAGGAGAATACCAATGACATCATGCGATGAAGTAATTGATGAACTTATTAGTTTTAATTTTCATTTAATTGAAACATTAAAAAAGAATCTAATTCAGAGTATTTTATTAAAAAAGCATAAAAGCATGAAAGCAAGTCAATGTTTTCATTTTATTCAAAAACATTTTTGAAAAAGGAATGAGTTCAGCTATTGGATAGGACGTACGTACAGACATCGAAAATATTATTCTAATAGATGTCAGATAGACATTAAAGAGTAGGTGTATAACTTGTCTAAAATTTTTTATAATGAAATCGATTATTATTTTAATTTTAAAAGCTATTCAAAATCGTTTCTTTACTAAATATATGAGAATGAGGGAATGAAAGAGACGGAAAGTGTGAGAGAGAAAATGATTATACAAGGACGCGCGCCATTTGAGCGCGCGCTTTTTGTATCGAGACTCGACCGCCATTGATCATTGTTGTATTTACCGTATCATTGTAACGCGAGATTTATTGTTACTTCAATAAAAGATCCAGAAGAAACTCAGCGTGTTTAAGCAAAGACCAAAATATCACAGTTACATAAAAAACAAAACACCCGATACAAGCGATTAAAGTGAGCTGGTATGAGTGATGTGTTGAAAAATGTTTTTTTTTATTGATTTCGTGTGATGTATCTTGGTGTGTGGTCTATGCATTGCAGGAATACACATTGTGTGTTACAATTTTAGAAAAACCCACGTGTTTCATTCGCTGTCTTGTTTTTAAGACTGCCAGAAATACATTTAATGGTGCTTTTTGTGCGTTAGTGAAAATTTATAAATATACGTATAAAGTGCATAAATACTGTCAGGGTATGGCCGTGGGAGGCAAATGGAACACTAAAAATTAATTAAAATTTTATTAGTTACAGTAAATTACTTGGACACGCATTTAATCGGAGCACCGTTCTTTAATTCTCACTTAATTTCATAATTCTCACTTATTACCACTAATAAAGGTGGCGGTTCGCGCCGCGACAGAGACAGAAGACCGCGACCAAAGATAGAGACGGGAGATCTAATGCAGAATAGAGACAGCCCGTTCATCTTTTAATAAGATGAAAAGTCTACTCTGTAATGACGACTTAAACTTGAAGCTCAGACAGAGATTGATCAAATGCTATGTATGGTCAGTTCTACTTTACGGTGTTGAAGCATGGACGCTGCAGGT